>JAVHZZ010000002.1:348622119-348654619 GCA_036250195.1 Mixophyes australis | reverse complement strand
ACTTTTCCAGTCTTGATTGCCCAATTAAAATCAGCAGAACTTTGTTTTTCTTGAAGTGGTGAAATATGTTAAATCCTAATTTGAAAAGTGTAGAGAATCATTTGAAATTTTATTTACCAATCGTATTTGTTACCATATTGGTGTCCTGGGCAGCAAAAGCATTCAATATTTTCTATAAACTTTTAGTTTTTTTCCTGCTTTCCAAGGACTTGTTTTGTTTATACAAAACATTTGTATTTTTGTGTAGGACATCTACAAAGCATTTATAGTATGTCACATCTGTGCAACCATAGGCTCACTTTTATAGCAATATAACTCTGGCTGCATTAATAGCACAGCATTTTATAATGCTGTACTTAGGAGCTCTAATTCTTTGTGTCAAATGCCTGGAGAAGATACTGAAAGCTTGCTCCTATTCTGCTCCAGAAATGGGGATGTTGCCGGGAGGATTATTGGTAATATTTCACATATATTTTGTTATAGTTATAAATTTGTGTATAGAACTTGCTTTGTTACAAGCAGTTTGAGTCTGTTGACGTTGTTTGCTCATCTGGTTGTAGTATGCCTCTTCCTGCAAACCCCAGCATGTGACTCCAACATGATTGTCACTTATTTCAAAGAATGAAAATACTATAGACATAGATTCTGCAGAGAACCTATATATAGTCAGCCCTTTTCTTGGCTCTTACTTTGTGGATTTACCTGTTTGAGATCATCTGGTACTCATGCAGTCATCATCAACTATATAAATTGTGCCTCTAATTCCGCAGCACTGTACAGAGAACTCGCTCACATCCGTTCCTGCTCCATTGGAGCTTACAGTCTAATTTCCTCAGCGCAGACACACACAGGTCAATTTGATAGCAGTCAATTAACCTACCAGTATGTTTTTGGAGTGTAGGAGGAAACCAGACATACACCTTTCTATTATAGCAAGCATTTTCAGCATTTTGTGCTATAGTAGTTCTGCTGTAAGGTTGGATCAGACGGGCTATCCTTCGCTCCCCACGCACATCAATGAGCCATGGGCGCCCATGACCCTGACGCTGGTTCACTGGTTGTCCTTCCATGAACCACGTTTGGTAGGTACTAACCACTGCATACTAAGAACACCCCACAGGGCCTGCTGTTTCTTAAAATGTTATGACCCAGTCGTGTAGCCATCGCCGTTTGTCACTTGTCAAAGTTGCTCAGATCCTTACGTTTGCCCATTTTTCCTGCTTCCACCACATCAACTTTAAGAACTGACTGTTCACTTGCTGCCTAATATATTCCACTCCTCAACAAATGCCATTCTAACGACAAAATCAGTGTTATTCACTTCACTTGTCAGTGGTTTTAATGCTATGGCTGATCGGTGTATACAGTGTATTCCCCAGAAAATGTTGCCAGTCTTCATTAGAAATTAACCGGTTGAGGGCAGTCGCAATACTTTGCAATAATATTGAAATGATATTAAAAAAAATTTGGAGGTTATTTCCCACAGCTGCCAGGACTGGTCAGACTGTGACACACACATAAACACATACTATTTGGACAAAAGTATTCGGATGCTTGACCATTACACTAACAGGGACTGCAATGACATTGTATTCAAATACATATACCTGATATGGAGTTGGAGCCCCTTTTGAAGCGATAACAGCTTCTACTCTTCTTGGAAGGCTTTCCACAAGATGCTGAAGTGTTTCTGTGGGAATTTGTGCAAATTCATTCTGTAGAGCATTTACGGTCAGGCACTGATGTTGGACGAGAAGGCCTGGTTCGCAATCTCCGTTCCAGTTCATCCCAAAGATGTTCGATGGGGTTGAGGTCGGGGCTCTGTGCGGGCCAATCAAGTTCTTCTACATAGAATTCATCAAGCCATATCTTTGTCGTCCTTGCTTTGTGCACTGGGGCACAGTCATGTTGGAATAGAAAAGGGCCATCCCCAAACTGTTGCCACAGAGTTGGAAGCATAGCATTTTCCAAAATAACTTTGTATGCTGAAGCATTAAGACTGCCCTTCACTGCAGATAAAGGGCATAGCCCAAACCCTGAAAAACAGCCCCATACCATTATCTCTCCTCCACCAAACTTCACAGTTGGCAAAATGCAGGCAGGCAGGTAACGTTCTCCCGGCATTCGCCACACCCAGACTCGCTCATCTGACTGCCAAACAGAGAAACATGATTCGTCATTCCACAGAACATGTTTCGACTGCTCCACAGTCCATTGTTGGTGTGCTTTACACCACTCCATCCAAGGCTTAGCATTGATCTTGGTGATGTGAGGCTTGCATGCAGCTGTTTGGCCATAGAAACTCATTCCATTAAGCTCTGGCTGCACAGTTTTTGTGCTAACATTAATGCCAATGAAAGTTCGGAACTCTTCGACTTTTAGAAATCACGCACCTTAGCGATCGTTGACCCCACTCTGTGATGTTACTTGGTCTTCCAGTTCGTGGCGGAGTTGCTGCTGTTCCTAAACGCTTCCACTTTCTAATAATATAACCTACAGTTGACTGTACGTTATTTTATTTATTTCTTTTTTTTTTTTTTTTTTTGCAAAGATGGCATCCTAACGCATTACCACGCTTGAAGTCATTGAGCTCTTCAGAATGGCCCATTTTGTATCACAAATGTTTGCAAATGGAGACCGCATGGCTAGGTGCTTCATTTTATACATGTCTGGCAGCTAGTCTAGTTGAAACACCTCAATTAAATAATTAACAGGTGTGGCCAAATACTTGTGTCCATATACTAGTAGGTTAATTGGCTGCTATCAAAATTGACACTAGTCTCTCCCTTTCTGTCTGTCTGTGTGTGAGTGTGTGTCTATATTAGGGAATTTAGACTGTAAGCTCCAGTGGAGCAGGGACTGATGTGAATGGGTTCTCTGTAAGCGCTGCAGAATTAGTGGCGCTATATAAATAAATGATGATATACTGTGTGTGTGTGGATAGATCTATCTATAGCTGTATATCTTTCTATATGTCACTATATTGTTTCTTTAATTTCCATGCTGTCTGTTTTGATTATATTTTGTGTTGGGGGTACATATATATGCAGACTTACTGCTTATTACTAGTGTGCTGTATTGGTATCATTTATAGATAAACATCTGCAGCATTGAACTTTGACCTATTATGCCAATTGCCATGTGCCAAATTGAGGGATGATGAAAATGTACACCATTTGCCATCAACCAGCCAAGTGCAAACAGTGGCACTTCCCCTAAAATAAATTACCCGAAATTTGCAGCGCATTCATATTCAATTTCATCACAGCAGATGCTCATTAGTATGTTGTTATTAATTGATATTCACTTTAGGTTTTGTTTAAAATGAAGATAATAATTAGGTTTTAATTACTGCATCACTCCGAGGAGAAGGGAGTTGAGAAGTGACTGAGAATGCAGAAGTATTTTCACATGACATTGCTTAATTGTATAAAGCATTCAATCATAATTCTGTGTCTGCGTGCATGTACTTACAGTATACATGTAGGGAAGATGTGTGATTCTCTGATTTGATTTTGTCGCTCATACAGCTTGTCACATAGTACTAGATGCCATTTTTGAAGACAACTTTTTTCATACAGAAAATAAGGAACCTGTTAGGTGTAGGTCATTATCATGATTTCTGTTCGTGTTCTCCAATTTATTTTAGATATACATATAGACATGACTACTGTTGTGTATACTGTACTGGCTTAACATTTAGAAAATGCAGTTTACTCCCCCTTCCCTAGTACCAAACGTTCCCTCCATAAGTGATTTGTGTATAGCTTTTACAGAGGGCAAATCTTGCCATTTGCAAGAATTTAAACGTAAGAGCGGAAAAAATTATGTTGAGCTTAAGGACAAGAAGGAAAACATAAATTTGTGTGAGATAAATGTAAATGTTGCTCAAAATGTGAAATCCTTATTTGCTCCAGCAACAGTAAACTCTTGAATCCTGGCCAATATGTTCAGGAATAAACCTGGCAAGGAAAGGGTCAATGATTTCTTGTTCACTTTTATCATAGCTGACATTGAAAAACTTTTGTCTCTCCCATCTTCTGAATTGCAAAATGTGCCAGTGAGCAAAAGTACAGGAGGTGTTGATAAATTCAGATGAAAAAAAAAAATATTCAGTTTTCCCTATCCATTTAGGCAGTGACTTTTAATTAGCCCATCTACTAATATGAGGTCGCTAAACTCCATATCTGATGCTTTATTCCTTCATGTGACTGGCCATTCGTTTTGCTTCAGTTGGCTGGCAAAGGTTGTTATATATCCATTACTCAGAACCACAGCACTTTGCATTTCTGAATTGACAAGCAGCTTATATTGACCTAGCGCTTATTATGGGTCAACAGCTGCGTTAACCAACGGAAGGACTGAGGGGCAATTAAAATGAATTGGCAAAAATACATCTTCCTAATTTACTCCAATTTGTTATTTATGCTAACATTGTATGGCTTCTATGGTGACACTAAACAGAATGGACTCAATAATGGCAATTAACATAAAAATATAATGGCTAATCAAATTGACAGCAACTGTTTCTCATCATCTCGACACACAATACATTATCAAAACAAACTATTATGAAGGAGGTAATTTCAGCGTTCTATTCAACCTGCTGCATGTGTGCAGTCAGGGAGATGTGTACCCGCAATTACTACTGAATCTTAAAAACTAAACAAATATCTTAATCACAGTCCTTCTTTTTTCTCTCGCTCTTCTGATGCAACAATCAGGGTTTTCTAAAAATAAATTTGCAGTGATACATAATGTAACTTGGCAATAAGCAACTCATGGTCTCTGCATATTTCCTTGGGCACTTGTTTCCCTCCATATTTATATAGAGGGGTATGTATTTTTAATTGTTTTAGCTGTTTGCACAGTGAGTAGTGTAGTGAATTTAACCTTGCAGATAAAATATAACAATCTGTGGCTAGTTTTACAAAGAATGAATGATGAACTGTACAATAACATTTAATGGTTTGGAATTGCTTTTAAATATAGCCATCATATGCACACATCCATTTTGTGGGCTGAACCAATTTTTACAAGAATACAAGCTAACAATTTAGTAGGAACTTGGCCCAGAGTTTATTTGGCACACCTTCCCCCCAGCCCATGGTCTTCCATAGCTTAAGTAAAATATGAGGCATCTAGTCTGGGGTAAGCCGAAAGCCATTGCTAACGTGATGAGGTTTATTATAATTGGTTAATAACCCTGTGGATTTTTTTTAATGCATTTAAAGGGACACCAATTTTGAAGACCTAGTGATCTACTTTAAACAAATAGTTGACTATATAATCAATAGACAAGACGTAAATAAATTCCCATTCTGAAGTCTACATTGTCCAGGGTCATGATGAACGTAATTATAAAAGTGTATTATATGGATACAAGAACTCGTGAGAAGTTATGTGACCATATAAAAGCACCATGCTGTAAAATTTTATATCAGTCACAGAATGCCATTTTGTGATATCCATAATTAAGAGGTGTATTACTCCTAAGGAACACTGTAGTGATGATAGACGTCGGTTTTATTTGCAGCATAGACATATTAACATTATAGTGTGTGTATATTTGTTTTATATATACCGATCAGCCACAACATTAAAACAAATGACAAGTGAAGTGAATAACATTATTTCTAATTTGTGTTAAATTATGGCTAGCACTTATCCCTGTTTCATAAGTAAGGTGATATTCTTCAGTAACCGGTTTTGCAGAACATTATTAAGATGCCCATACTGCTCATCTGTTGCATTGTAAACTTTGTACAAACCTTTTAATCTTTGTATAAATTGTGATCAGTCAGTTATCAGAAAATAAACAAAAATGTTTTTGTTCCCTTTGTTTATCTTGCAGTACCCAGAGAAGGCCTTGTACACACAGCTATGTTTCTATCGATTCATCTTCGACTGGGATTATGCACTGGAGAAGGTTGTTTCCGAGCAGGAGAAAGGTAAAGTTACATGCAGTCCATCAGTGGTAAATGATTCTGAAACTATTTAAGAATGCAGATCTAGTTCAGAGATAGTTGGAAGGTAGCAAAAGGATAAAAAATTAGATCTATTTACTAAAATATAGTGTGTATTTCTGAGGAAAGACCGCATTACTCGCACACATACTTTAAAAATAGCTACAATATTCAATAGAATTTTTTTTTTTTTGTCTACTCTACATAGTTTTATAGTGGCATATTGTAGTACATATCAAGCTCTTGCCAAACACAAACAAAAAAATTCAGATTGTATCAAGAGACCACTCAAGGTCCTAGTAGAAACACTATATAATATACATCAAATAGACAAATTCATACTCCCAGATGTCAACTTGTCTTCAGTGGGGGCAAAATCAGTTCTTGGTAGAGACCACCTCCGCACACAGCGTCTGTGCTTAGCAGCAAGTCTTCTAAGCAGTTGGTTTCTCTCACAATAGTCCTGTATGTTGAGGAATAAAGTCAGTGAACAGGAGCAAACCGACAGGCTGAGAAACATTGTTGCCTTTCTCGCAATGCACACGGCTTCATAAATGTGTTTACCATAACCTTAGACATTAAAATATAGTGCTCTAGAGCACACTCAAACATTACTAAACTTAATGACGAAGCAGAGATCATGCTAACAACTTCCTGTCAACATATCATTTGCTTTTATCTGTGTACTGTACTCTAGATCTTTAAAGTGTCTATATTGTAGTCTGCTCCCATACTATTTGTGTTGTGTGACGGTGAATCAGGGAT
Organism: Mixophyes australis; assembly: GCA_036250195.1. NCBI lineage: Eukaryota > Metazoa > Chordata > Amphibia > Anura > Limnodynastidae > Mixophyes > Mixophyes australis. The sequence goes on along the minus strand of JAVHZZ010000002.1, from coordinate 348,647,888 downwards.
ACAGGAACTTTAGAACTGAAGCTTTATCTGTAAGATTTGCTACAAGCTTCAACATTTGTTACACACTGAACATAAAATAGCTTCTTGATCTGCAACCGATAGCGTAGTGACTTCACACAGCATATATGATATCATGCATAAGGTAGGTATACACTGAAGAATTTTCCGACTGGCGTGTTATCTCAAACAATTGTACCTACGTCTGAAAATCCGTTCAGTCTGACGATCCATGCATACACACTGACACGATTTACCTTCAGGTCTGTGCTCTTCATCTGGTCCTCTAGTCTTCAGAGAATGACCACACAATATTTAGTCATTAATTTATTATTGTCACACTGATTAAAACCGCCTTGTTATAGCTATCCACATGTCCTATCGAATTTCGTTCGCTTTTGTGACTCTGAAACGAAACATTCTGTCTCAGAACAAACAAATGATTTATTCCTTCTACAGCACTCTCTACATTTATTCACTGGTACATTCATTCATAGCATCAGTTGAAAAGAACATGACTCTGTAAACTCTATGGAGATAGCGAGCATGAGTGCATACACACTACATGATCGTTCAGTGATTGGTCAGAAAATATTAAACAGTACGACCAACCAAAAGAGCCAACAGTCGACACTTTGGAACGACTTTCGACCATCTTGTCACTTTTTATACACGCTAACCTGACTTCCGATCAAACAATCGTATGTCGGCTGATTTGTCCGATAATTGAACGAAAACGCTCCAGTTTGTACCTAGCCTAAGAGACAACAGTATGTACACTAATGCATGTACCATTGTGATTACAGCAAACACATAAGTGAAGATACAGAAATTATTTTTCTTAATCTTCAAGTGTCTCACCCAGTCTTGGAGGACATCGTAGTCAACTTCTTTATCCTAATGTTCAAACTAATATATGCATTTTTTGCTCTCCAGTGTTATGACGGTTACCATTACAGTTTGTGTTAAAAAATTCAATTGCAAACCACATGTAAATATCATATTATTGCTATCCTTTCGGCTGAGCTCAGATGCATTTGCAAAAGCATCCAGGAAAGAAAGCCACACAGACCATCTCCCATTTATTTCAAAAGTCCATTTGTTTCAGTGGTGTTTTTAGCTTGTGCACTATATGTTGAAACACTATTGAATCAAGGTACATTTGAAATATTTGGGAGTAGCTCTTACATTAGTTCATTGATTCATCGACTATATAAAGTTTTATGTGTTTTATTTCATTTTTTATAAAATTTCCTCTTGTTTTAAACATTCCATATTATCAAAAGAAGACTTTATGTTCTTGTAATCCAAAGAGAAAATATTCTATTGGCGAGGGGGGGGGGGGGCATAACAGACTCACTATTGCCTCACTGCAGAGTGAGAGATAAATCAATTAATTGGGAGTATCGATAGCTGTTGAACCACTAGTGGATTGCCACGTCAGCAGGGATGCGATTGGCTGGCGATGATCACACCTTAAAAGAAATGAATGACTTCTCTATTGATGTGAGAAACAAGCATTTAATTATGCTGTGCAGCTCTATTTGCATCAGTTGTCTATTCATTTTTATGGCCCTTCATTCAATGGGGTTTTTCTACATATAGCGCCAACCTCATTGAAATTACTGGGCAGTGGTTAATGGGAAAGATACAGCACAACACTTGGTGTACCTGCTTGTGTTAACCCCTAATAGTTATTTACACAAAGCACTCTTGTGGAGATCAATGGAGTGTTTCAAGTGTGGTGTTATGTTTTAATAACAAAAAATACAGAACAAGCAGCGTCCAAAAAAGCTTAAAGCATATACAAGTGTGAACGCAAATTGGTATGGACACAGAATACGATGGGTTTTATTTTTACATGTGTTTGCATGCTTTGAATTAAAAGCATAAGTCAAGCATAGCATTTACATGCCAGTAGGCAATGGCCTAAAAGAGGATGGCAGAGCAGTCAAAGCCAAACAGTAGTCATTGGGTACAATTCATAGTCAACTAAAGTTATTCATTGATGAACAGTATTATAGTACATATGTTTAAATTATGTATATTCTGCAAGTTTGACACTTTGTCAACTATCCATTTCTTTTCATTGGTTTGTTGCAATTAGCACTATATATGGCTTATTTCAGAGAGCCCATGTACATATTATCCTTTGGCATACTGGCAGCTGTGATATTAAAGAAGCTAATAGAAATGTTACTGCCAGTAATTATTTTCTGTATTCTGTTCCAGACATAGCTCTTATCAGATATGCTAAGTTTGCCCACATCCGTAATGACTTTCAAAGTTAGGAGCAGAGATGCTCACTGACACCCGTGAACTGGTACTGGTTTTGGATCTGGATTAGCTTTGTGTTTTGGTTTTGGCAAAACCATCCTCGTGTGTTTTGGTTTTGGATTTTTTAGAAAAAAATCCTAAAATGTGCTAAAATCACATAATTTTGCACTTTTTTTTGTTCCTACATTATTATTAACCTCAATAACATTAATTTCAAGTCATTTGCAGTCAATTTTGACCTCAAAGGTCACAATATTATTTTCATACACTTTCGGACAAATACTGCAGCGACCTGGGTAGATGCTAAGCGACAGAGCAATGACACAAACACACTGCAGTTCCTAGCACATCAAGGACACACTGGCACACAGCGGTGGCAGAAAAGAAAAATGGGGGTCCGCTCTCCCTCCCACCTCTCGCTATTTTGTATCTTTAAAAGGAATCCAAAACTCCCAGATCCGACAACGTCAAAATGACGTTTTTGCCTCATTTTCGATTCCGACGGCGCGCGACAGTACCGAGCCGGCGGTACTCGGATCCCGTATGTTCGGGTGTGTTCGGTTCTCCAGGAACCGAGCCTGAGCATCTCTAGTTAGGAGTACTGAATGCATTTTTGATTTTATCAATTTCTTAATGAGTTTGTTCTTGATTCTTATTTTCTAAACTGCTAGTCATTAGGAGTTAAGGTATCATATATATATTTTTAATACCCATGTGTTCTTTATACTGCACCATGTTTTTATCCTCAAGTGTTCTAATGTATTTTATCTTTTTTTCTTGCTCATTATCTTTTCTTCCTGCACTGTTTGTTATCCATCTTACATTCATCATCTTTCCTCTGTACGATTTATCTCACTCCACCTTTTATGTATACATTTCTGTATCTTTGGTATCTAGAGATCAATGATTTCCCCTTAATAAAAAAAACATACATTTTATAACGCTTGAATGCCTTAATGACCTCCCCATGTAGCAATTCCAAGTCCATAGGCATTTAGTAATACAGGTATTGAAGGACTTAATTACATAGCACAAAATCTCCAGCCTTTCTCACCTGCATGCAAACTTTTTATTTAGACAAAATGGTGAGTAAAGGATTCTGGGTAAGATTATGCAGTCTCTGGCTGGTAGTCAGTGGGCAATTAACAATGGAGTAATATAAATACATGGCAAGCTCAAAGTGTGAAGGCATTGTGCTAAAACATGTTTCAAGTTACAAATGACCACCTTTTAACAAACACATGGAATTATACCTGTGGTAGATACACATACGTGCGTACGGTTTTTAAATAAGTAAATACACATGTTAATGGAAGTTCTTTGTTAAGATGATTTGTGCCTGCCAAGATTCTGACTGTCAAATGCATATCAGAATGTTTTCCTATCTTAAATAATTTAGTTCTGAATATAATTATGTAATTATTTTGACATAAAACATAACATATGTATCTCCACTTATCTTGAAACAGACGTTTAATCTGAATGATCACTAAAGATATACAAATATGACTCTGACAGACAGCACTTTTCTATTTACACAATAGAAATAAAGCTTCTCTATTGTGGAAATGTCTTTAACCCATTGTTACCAAGGTTTTATGGAATGTGTTATTTAGTGACCCCCCTTGCACTGATATTTCTATCCTTTATCTTCTCTTTGTATTTGAGACTGTAGATTTGTCATCACAGCAAGTATATTTTAATGATTTTTTGCTGCCCTAGTGAAAGCTATTTACTATAGTCACAAGGAATTGCATCCAGTGATCCCCAGGTTTTTATTTAAAAAAAAATTCTCCTACTCTCCACCCCTCATGTCTCTTTTCCTCATGGCCCTTGACACATTTTGAAATGTAATGTACTGTGCTGCTTGAAGGCACCAGGGGTTAAACTAATCAGACACTCCATATAATCCTTACCCTTGGTGCAGCATTCACTACCATAAATCCTGCTTCATATGTAGATATGTTCTAAACCACTTTTTAGTAAACAATTTCTGGCAAACTAAGGCTAGGTACACACTGAAGAATTTACCGATCGACGTGTTATCTCAAACAATTTTACCTACAACTGAAGGTCCGATCAGTCTGCTGATTCATGCATACACACTGACACGATTTACCATCAGATCTGATCTTTTGATCTGGTCCTCTAGTCTTCAGATAATGACAGCACAATATTCATGCATTCATTATTCATTATCATCTATCTCTTTCTACTGGTATTTTTCCATCACTATTCAAGCATGCAGTGGTTACTCCCATTTTAAAAAAACAAAATTCTGACCCTAACTCTCTCGTAAATTACCGCCCCAGCTCCCATGCCCCTCCAAGCTTCTCAAGAGAATTGCCTACACTCGCCTCACACACTTTCTTACAGCAAACAACCTGTTGCATCCTCTTCAGTCAGGCTTTCGCTCTCAACACTCCACAGAGACTGCGCTGACTAAGGTTGTCAGTGATTAGATCACAGCAAAAAATAATAACCATTACTCTCTTCTGATTCTCCTGGATCTCTCTGCTGCATTTGACACTGTTGACCACTCTCTCCTAATACAAACGCTACATTCCCTATGTCTTGAAGGCACTGTCCTATCCTGGTTCTCCTCCTACCTATCTAATCGCTCTTTCAGTGTTAATTTCTCTGGCACAACCTCCACTCCATCAGCTGGAGTACCACAAGGCTCAGTCCTAGGTCCTCTGCTATTCTCTATCTACACCACTTCTCTTGGAAAACTAATAAGCTCCTTTGGATTTCAGTATCATCTCTATACGGATGATACACAAATCTATCTATCCTCTCCGGATCTTTCACCATCTGTGTTGTCTCGCGTTACTGACTGTCTCTGTCATTTCATCTTGGATTCCCTCTTGCCAACTCAAACTCAATCTTTCAAAAACTGAATTAATAAGATTCCCACCCAAAAACAGAAGCTTCCTGCCTGACATTTCTATTTCTGTTGATAACATGACCATTAATCCCACCCCGCAAGCTCGTTGCCTAGGTCCTTGATTCACAACTGTCGTTTATTCCCCACATCAACTCTATATCGAAATCATGTTACATACACCTAAAGAACATTTCCAGAATACGCACATATCTGACACAAGACACCGCAAGAACATTAATTCATGCACTCATCATCTCCCGCATCGACTATTGCAATTCCCTCCTTACTGGTCTTCCCAAAGTCAGACTTGAATCCCTACAATCTATTTTGCACGCAGCGGCTAGATTAATTTTCCTTACTAACCGTTATTCCTCTGCTGAGCCACTCTGTCAGTCGCTACATTGGCTGCCTGTTTTTCAACGAATCCCATATAAAATTCTTCTGCTAACATACAAGGCCATCAACAAAATTGCACCGACATACATTTCCTCACTGGTCTCCAAATATCTCCCTACTAGACACCTCCGTTCTGCACAAGATCTACGTCTCTCCTCCACTCTCATCACATCCTCCCATTCTCGGTTACAGGATTTTTTCCGGGCTGCACCCACGTTGTGGAATTCCCTCCCTCGCACAATAAGACTTTCCTCTAGTCTTCAAACTTTCAAGCGTTCACTGAAAACCCACCTCTTCAGACAAGGTTATGATATTTCTCAACAACCATCTTAATTTCCCTAGATTACCCTATTACAATCCTCTACACTGCTAACGCCAGACAACAACCCTCTGACCAACATTGCAACACACACAGCCCACTCAATACTTTTACCTTTGCGTTCTAGCTGGTCCATTGTGCAATATGATGTAGCACATGCCCTTGTGTTTCTAACTCCCATTGTCCTATAGATTGTAAGCTTGCGAGCAGGATTCTCTTACCTCTCTGTCTGTATGTATTACCCAGTATTGTCTTATCAAAAATGGTTTACAAACCTTTAAACCCCCTCAATATAAGTTACATACAATCACCAAAAGACCCACACAGGAACCCACATGCAGTAGTAGCAAAACAACAATATCAGAAAGGGAAACAAGAGGCAGCGTTGAGAAGGACTAAGCAGACCTTTCTGGATAAACTAAGCAGCATAGAAAATCACTCTACAGTAGTAGAAACAACAAAAGAGCCAATTACTATTAGTTCAGATCCAGAACAAAATCTGGATCTTTTTTTAGAACTTGCCAACAGAACATCTCCACCCCCTGTACAACCACCCAGCCCATCAGGGGTATGTCTCAAAAAGAGAAGAGACACAGAGGAAGCAGAGGAGGCCAAAATAAATATAGGAACCAAACCAAAAACACGAAGATAACCAATACCCAGCAGGGTATATTTAACCTTAGCAGCTTCCCACTAACTTCAGCACATACCAATATTCTCCAAAAGGGACTGAAGTTTGCCCCTGATAGGAGCCTAAACAAATTCAACACCTTTATAGATATTCAAAAGTTCATCAGGAAAATCACTATAAAGAAATACTTCTCTGACCCTTCCAAGGCTATCATTTCGAACCATAACACAGCAACACAGGATAACTTTAAACATACTTCTCTCAAAAATCCATCCAAATTTAATCCCAGCTATTGCAAAGGACCTTTTATTAACACTTTTCAGCAATTGGTTGAAATTGATCTGGAGTTACTCACTCTGAATACAAAGCATCCCAAATCCAACCTTAGTCGGGCAGATAAGAAAGCAATAAAAGAACTAGGCCAAAATCAGGAAATAATCATCAAACCCACAGATAAGGGGGGAGGGATAGCTATTATGGACACCAAGGACTATCTGGCCGAATTGGAGAGGCAGCTTGCTGATAGAAATACTTACCAACCCCTCAAAGGGGACCCTACTGCTACTTACCTCCTAGAATTGAATCAGCTCGTCAAACCAGCTTTTATGCAGGAAATAGTAAACAAGAACGAACTTGATTTTCTGCTCCCCAAACATCCGAGACTCCCCATCATATATCAAATCCCAAAAAATCAAAAATCCCTCACCCACCCATCGGGTAGACCCATAGTGTCCGGAATCGGCTCACTAACCACGAACCTTTCGGAAAACATCGACTGGCACTTACAACCTCTAGTAATAGAGCAGAAAAGCTACCTAAGAGACAGGGGGCACCTGCTTGACATTATCAGAAACATAAATTGGGCACCTGGCTTCCATCTGATGACATGTGATGTGGTCTCTTTATATACTATCATTGATCACCAAATAGGGTGTAAACATGTTAGAGCTATTTTAGAACAGTCTGCCACACTTCCACAACCACAGATTGATTTTTTGATAAACAGTATTGATTTTGTACTCCATCACAATTACTTCTGGTCCAGTGGGACATACTACGAGCAGGTTCGCGGGACTGCTATGGGCGCAAAGTTTGCGCCCAGTTACGCAAACTTGTTCGTGGCCCACTGAGAGAATACCATGATATGGAACCACAATCCATACAGGGACTGCATTGTTGATTGGTATCGCTACATCGACATTTTCTGTGTGTGGGCAGGCACAAAAGATCAGCTATCCTCATTGATTCGGTACATTAATGACAATAATATAAACATGAGTTTCACCAGTCAAGTCAGTACAGAAAAGGTTGAATTCTTATACCTAGAAATCTTTGTTCAGGAAGGACGCCTTGCTACCAAAACACACTTTAAACAAGTTGACACAAATTCGTTCATACCAACTTCTAGCAGCCACCACAAGAATTGGTTGGCAAACATATCCAAAGGCCAATTCACTCGCCTTAGGCGTAACTGATCCGATATTACTCATTATGATGAGCAGGCAATTACTCTACAAGAAAGATTTCAAGAAAAAAACTGACACCAAAACTATTGAGGAAGCCTGTCTTCAACTTCGAGAAACAGATAGGGAATCCCTGCTCTCCCAGGATAGGCGTGGTAAAAATGCCGATCAGGATATGCCAGCACTCTCCTTTGTGACCCAATACAATAGGAATCATAAAAGTATTGAAAAAATTATTAATAGGCACTGGCACATCTTAATGGGAGATAAAGACCTAATGAAGGTCCTCCCCACAAAACCTAAATTCATCTACAAACGGGCAGCAAATTTAAAGAACTGTCTGGTACAGAGCACTATCCCGCTAAGTCAAGGGGATAAAAACAGAAGTAACAACTCCACATGGCTGAACGAAAAAACAGCAGGTTTATACCACTGTGATTTTACAGGCCTGGCATCGATTACAAACACCTCAAGCACAAAACCAACTGTTACATTTAAATCAAGAACCACTGGTGAAAGTTTCAGCATAAAGGAGAAACTCACATGTGACTCCATTGGAGTAATCTATCTCCTTGAATGCCCCTGTGGTCACCAGTATGTTGGCAGGACAATTCGAAAACTGTCAACTAGAATAGGAGAACACATTAGAAATATTAAGAACCAACTACTGACTCATAGTGTCTCCGAGCATTTTTCAACACACCCAGCACGACCCCTTGCTACTAAGATTCTTGGGAATTTGTAAAGTCAACAAACTATGGCGAGGTGGCGATTACATTAGGCATATCTCACAAACTGATACCAAGTGGATCTATAATTTTAAAGACCCTGGCACCAAAGGGTCTCCATATCGATATTGACATTAATAGCTTTTTGTAACTTCAGATTTTTAGTCCACTATCCTCTTGCTTAAAACGTTGCTTGCAATATAAATTTGTTCACTCTATAGCCATGCACACTCTCTTATGGATAGCCCCTATGCCATGGTTATTCCTATAAGCCATTAAGAGAGGAATTATTATTGTGTTTGTGTTTATGTTGCTGAGTGTTTTTACTGCTACTTGTCTTTATTGTTCAGCAGTGCATATTCATTTAGTATAGCGACTATAGTGCCCTATTAGAGGACTCACCTCGCTCACACTATTGTTAAATAACTGCGTTTGGAATTCTAATTAACCAAGTGTGTACCTAAGGACACCGCCTCCATACAGATGTCAATCCAGTGGAACACCCAATTAGAAACCGACAGTACATGGCTGCCTCCCATAAAAAGCCTTCTGAAGACATCCTCCCTCTATTACACAATTACAATTCCTGACGAAGCCCCACGTGGGCGAAACGCGTAGATTCATTCAAGCATTATCAAGCTCATGAGCATGCTATTATTCTACTTCACGGACTTTGCCGAGTCTTGTGCAACTGCGCATGCGCACTGTCCCTGGTAACATCGAGAGACGCAGACATGCATCTGCACAGAGAGGAGGGGCGGCTGGCCGGTAACTCCTTTACACTGTATCACAGGACCTGGGACAGCTGTTCCGCAGCACGTGAAAGCCTGAATTCCGGACCAGGACTACACTGGGAATTTACTCCGGATTTAGGTCAGTAAACTCTGCTGTTCTAAACGTACTGTTGATCGGCAATTCCTGATACTGCAATATGTGTATGAACTCACTTGCATCTTGATCACACATAGCGGTTTAAGGTACTGGATTCTCATCCTCATGGGACATTAATACATCTAAAGCTCGTGGCTGCAGTTTTCACTTCCAGCACCTAATTGGACACACAGACTTAGGAAATATTTAGTACTGGATGCACCTTGGATCCCGGTGCACACGGAGCTATCTACTATTGCTCAAGTCCACATTACAGCTATAGGTGCTGAACATTTGACAAGCACATTTTGCTCAATATATTCATTGTTGTATACATGCACTTCAATTTGCATTTGTGTTTTTTCATTTGCATTTTTCCTGCATTTGTTTTTACATGTGCTAACCTATTGCACACCCACACTGGTTATTTTACCTTTGTCAATTAAATCTAGCTCACAGCCGATTTCCTGGAAACTCTTTTTCTATTGTCTTATCAATGTTTGTTCCCAATTGTAAAGCGCTACGGAATTTGCTGGCGCTATATAAATAAATGTTGATGATTATTGTCACACTGATTAAAACCGCCATGTTATAGCTATCTTCATGTCCTAACGAATTTCGTTTGTTTCTGTGACTTTGAAACTAAACATTCTGTCTGATTATTCCTTCTACAGCGCACTCTAAATTTATTCACAGGGACATTCACTGCTAGCATCGGCTGAAAAGAGCATGACTCTCTGAACTCTATGGAGATCGTGAGCATGAGTGCATACACACTACATGATGGGTCATTGATTGGTCAGAAAATACTAAACAGTGCGACCAACCATATGAAACTATAATCGGCACTTTGGGACGACTTTAGATCATCTTGTCACTATACACGCTCACACAATATCTGACCAAAAGGTCGGATGTCAGCTGATTTGGAGGTTTTTCGTGCAATCATTGGGCCAGTGTGTACCTAGCCTAACATGTACAATTGAGTACTTTTAATACAGACTACACAGATGCATCTTTTGTATAGACCATTTTGACACTGATATCAAATGTACATTTTAAAGAGGACCTTACATATGTGGACATATTGTACAGTCATTGTAAAGAGGCATTCCCTGGGCATAAAAGTTTTTTTCATTAAATTTCTAATCTAATAGTCTACACGATTAAGGTCATCTTTCACCTTCTACCGTGACAAACAATCAAGATTTAGTGAAGCAACTACTGTCTGATATATGTGAGTGTATTTATTGAAGCTGGATAAGCCCTAAAATCAGGGAAAAGGGGAATTTGTTGTTCCAGATCGCATGCCCGAACCGGCATGTTGGCTCAAGCATACACAGAGGATGCCAGGGCTGGCATGACAGCCAGTAAGACAAACACTGACAGCTAGTATGAACATCGCTGGTGACAATTTCTTAATAAATTGCTTGATAACAGATTTTCTGATGTTGCTATACCCAGCTTTAGAAAATCAGAGGGATCTAAATAGACCTCAGACTCTGAAGAATGTGTAGATGAACAGCAGGCTCTGTATTCAGCTATAATGTTATGATTATGTAATAGCAGCTGATGTGCCAAACTCTATAATCTAGATTCACTAGATCTATAAGTGCCAAGGAGACCAGGAAAAGCTTGTCTGGTTGCACTTGGAGTTTTTGCTGGCTTAAGCTGGGTACACACCACACTGTTTTCGTCCAATAATCGGCTCAAACAGCCGACATACGACAGCTCGTTCAAAAGTCGGGTCAGTGTGTGCAGTGACACGATGGTCGAAAGTCTGCCCAAATGGACGATTATCGCCTCATTTGGTTGGTCGTACCGTTTAATATTTTCGTTCCAATCTCGTTTCCGCTGTGTAGTGTGTATAAACTTCCGACTGATCCACAACAGTGAGTACCAAATTACAGTCATTGCTCATGACAACATGGCTGTAAAAAGTCGCTAAAGGGACGTCCGCTCTTCCCTTTATCGTCCTAAACAAGGCTAGTGTGTATGCAGTCCATGGACCGAGCGATCAGACCATCAATCGCATGTAAAATCACTCGGCATAAAAAGTTGGTCTAAATTTCTGTAGTGTGTACCCAGCTTTAGGGAAATCAGTAATGATGTCACACTTTTGTGGTGAGTTTTACACTATTGCACATTTTAATGTGTAGTCAGAGGGGAGCGTCTAATATAATGCTGTTTTAGAAGAAGCAAACTTAGACCCACTGAACCATCAGGCTTGTTTCCAAAGCATTTGTCAGTTCCTGTTGAAGAGCATATACATTTTCCAGATTATGGTTTTCCAGGGTGGGGTACGACATATCAATGCTGAGTACCCTGACAAGACTTACCCCAAAGTAAGGACTCTGAAGGACTCCATCCCGACCATCAGCGATGACGACTCCTCTGCAAAGCAACGTCACCCAATCACGATCAAGTAAGAAGCCAGCTCCACTTGTTGACGTTATTCACCATGGCAACCGTATTTCAGCTGTTGTTAAGGGAGTAATGTAATTATGCACCCATGTGCAATGTAGAAGGCTTTGTAAAGTACATTGTACATGGGTGCATACTTACATTACCCCCTTAACAACAGCGAAAATTCCGTCGCCATGGTGAATGACGTCATGAAGTGGAGCCGGCTTCTTGCTTGATCATGATTGGGTGAAGTCGCTTTGAAGAGGAGTCGTCATCACTGATGGTCGGGAAGGAGCCCTTCTGAGTCCTCACGTCGGGGGAAGTCTTGTCGGGTTAGCCAGCATCGATATGCTGACTACCACCGTTTTTTCCAAGCTTCATTTGTGTCATAAATATTAAAATATCCATTCAGTTCAGCCTTAAAAATCCTTGTTCAGTTGATACAGAGAACCCAATTGTATATTTATTTTGTCTTGACAGAGTTAAATGATATTTCCTGGCTCCATACATCTAGGCTACTGTTACTCCCTGGATGAACGCACCAGATTAGTAGACAGTAGTTCAGGTTTAAAATGTAGTTAAAGGATTTAGAAAATGCTAGGGCTCATTTACGCACATTACATTTAGGTGAACAATATGCCATAAACCACAGCAAACAAATCATCAATTATCTTTTATCTCTTGTGCAAGTTAGACAATTAAAGCAAGTGTCTTGTTGTTGTGGTTTAGTGCATATTTTGAACCTAAATGCAGTGTCGACAGATGATCTGTAATTTGTAAACTGCAATTCCACCGACATATGGTAAAAGTAATACGAAATGGGTCTTGTGGACAGTGTGACATTAATGTATTGGAGGGTTGTCCACCTTTAGGCTACTTATATGTAGTGGCTTTCACATGTACTTCTGCAATATTGGCCAAATACATTGTTTTCTGACTTTCCTGATTGAATATCGGGAACAGTCTGTTTTCCTTGTCGGTGAACTACAAAGCTTTAGGTACAGTTGAACACAATGTATAAAGGAGAGCAGCCTCTTTTGGTTGTGTTTTTTAGCCATGCAGTTATTTAATTGAGCAGAGGTGTTTTTGCTGCATTGTTATAGAACAGCTTTGCTGTTCTCTCTGCTTTAAATAAATCTGTATTTAGGCCCCATACACACAGGGATTACGTTTAAGTGTTTACTGCACGTTCTCAAAACATATTAAATGTGTTTTAACGCTTGTAAGTTTAAAATAAAAGTAAACAAATGGACCTGTACACACACATTCTGAGAAGTGTTTGCTTTGCGACAGTTTAGACATTGGCTGCCATGTTTAGAAGTGTTAATGCTCTGTAAAATATAATGGCGTTCAATGGGGACTAACAGTAAGTACTTGGTACACTGCTGTAGGGAAACTAAGACGCACTAATAAATGCACGTGGTAAAGCGAAGCCAGAGTACTTAATTTGATTAAGCTTTTTATTAGCATTGTTTGTCAACAAGACATTCAATGTCTGCTCTGTCTATGAGGTATTCATTTGCAACAATGTCACCTGACTGACATAAGGACATGGTCCAAATACTCAGATGAGAGTTGGAAAAAAAAAAAGCATGTACAAGCCAATAAATTCATCTGTAGGGGAAAAAGCAATATAAAATTTCTTATGAATATTGATCTAGGAAAATTAACATATTTTTTTTCTGCAGAGCCAATTGGATTGTGTCTGGTACTTTTGTTCCTGGTGGTTTTAAATGAAATGAAAGTATCCAGTCACGCTGATTACATTTTAAGCCTTATATAAATACTATACACTTGCACATCATTGACAATTTTTTTTGTGATTGTAACTGAACCCTGAGTGACTCCAAAGGTCATTAGTAATTGATGTGTAATAGGTTGCCATTTGCTCTCTGATTTGACTGATTTGTGAGAGAATATTATATATATATATATATATATATATATATATATATATATATATATATATATATATATATATTAGTTCGTATCTACGTCTGTTGGTCGTTGTTTTAGCCAACTATTCTTGCATAGGTTTATAAGCTTTATTTAGCCAAGAGTATTAAAGTGGCTGTACATCTAATAACAAAACATGACTGTGGTCAGTACCTGGTGAGATGGTGGTTACACGTCTCCTTAAACGCCTCAGCATTCATGACACTGTGATGGTATAAAAGAGAGCACAATGGTACCACTCATACGCCAATGCCCTGCCCTGTTTCGTCCTCTAAATCCTGCACTGTTAGCATATGCCTTGTTCGTTCATTATCATCAAGGGGTTTCTCGCTCTAACAGAATAAGTCAATGTTTTATAATCTGCTGTTTATAGGATTTGTGTTATAACTATACCAATAGCAAATCATTGTAACAATTGGAAGAATATTACCCTATTTTCTCTGAAATCTAAGTATGTGACTGAAATGGCATAATATTGACCAGTGCTCCACAAATTATTTGCCAGATAGTGGGGAAAGCTATTGTTTTATCTTCATTTTATACCATTCCTCAAGAGTAGCATTTTTAGACTATACAATGTTACATGTATACATCTTACACTGAGTCCATATTAGATTTCCAGATGTCTTCCTCTTACATGAGGTTTTCTTTGACTTGCCCATTTCCTCAGCCTATTAGTGGTGTTACTGTTTATAGAGAGTTTCCATGCATTTCTCATTTATGGGATTTATATATTACTTAGGTAATCTATAAGTAAGCAAATATTAAAAAATATTTTTTAACTAGTGATCTTCTATATTACTGCAGGGACGGACTGCAGAATATTATTATAGGTTAAACTTTTAATTGTACAAAGAAGGACTTGGCTAATGCCAGGTTGGATATTTTCCAAATTAGTTTTTGTATTCAGTTTTGCTGGTTATTACTGCAGTGGAGAATTCTCTGGTTTGGGAAAGTGCTGAACTACAAAACTATCTGCTTTGTCTGTATGGTTTACAGGATTCTGAACTTCAAGAGACTAAAGAATGCAGTACTAGACAGATTGCTGGATTGGATTTTCAGAAACATTCTCGGTCCACTCACAGTTTTTATAGCTCTCCAAACTTGTATCAAACCCATTTAGAATGTTTTTTAGGGTGGTGCAGCGTTATGGCTACCTTTTACCAATAAAGGTGCCAAAAAGAAGGAACAACAGTCTGAAGTTTTGTCTACATGGCACATATCTGGACTACATTCTTTCTCATTTAAACTACAAAAACATCTTTAGAAATCCATGCTGCTTTGTCATGATCAATGTGAGCTGTCATTATATCACAAATCCGTCCTATTAACTGTTTAACTTTGTAGTTATTAAGCAGTTAATCACAAAACCACTGTATGGATCCTTAATTGAAGTGTTACGTTATTTATCCTAAAACCATGGTAGTCCACAGGTCTGGAGGTTAAAATGTGGACAATCCTTATTAAATTTTAAATCTGTTTATGTAAATTAATGTATCAGTGCATGGAAATAATAACCAATTTCCCTAATTGTTAAAATCAAGTAAATTATTACATCTGATTGTGTTATAATTAAGCTTTCCACACTATACATTCCTTAAGTAGAATGTTGTTTGTGTTGAGCAATAATTATATACTAGTTCTATGTCTTTATTTAAAGCATCTAGTCGCTCAGGTGTCTGATGATCTAGAGATCTATATGCTGCATTTTACTTTACAAGACTAAAATCAAAAATACATTTTAGTTTATATTCACTTAATTATACAGAAACCTCTTGAAAATATTTCTTAAGTTAAATTTATTCCACAATCGCTTACCATTATAATTAAATTTAAGCAGGTCGGAGCCTTTACCTTTATAAATGTCATCATTTTAAAATCGTCATTGTCTAGTATTTCAACTATCTTGACATTCTTTTTCCTCAACAAGTAAAGATTAATTCTGCTTTTGAGAAAATAGAACAACTACAGAATGGTACATAGTGTCATGAAATAGATTTTTTTTTTCAAAAGCATGCATGATGAACTTTATATTAAATAGTAAAAAAAAGTTTAGGGTGGGTTTTTTTATTTTTTTTAGGGGGGGGGGGTTAAAAGTTTCATATTAAGCAACTAACAGTGTTCTATTAAAATCTCAGCAAGGCATCTTTTTAATTGTTACAATGAAATTATATCTGCCAATGTTCGGTATACTTGCCAACATTCAAAATGGGAGAAATAGAGGCACTTTAGGCCACACTCTGATCTGCAAATGATATCCTAACCTGACCCCCAACTACACAGTAGTTGCTCTGCCCCCAAATTATTCAAGTGTTGCACACTTTCTCACCTAGCGGAATGACTCATAAAAAATAGGACAGTTGTTGGGTTTAGTGCCCATCTTTCTGCTAGGATGGACTGTGTGTGTAGTTTAGGGAATTTAGACTATAAGCTCCAATGGGCAGGGACTGATTGAGTTCTGTGTACAGCGCTGCTGAATTAGTAGCACGCTATATATATGTCCGATGGGCCTGAATAAAGTTATGATCTTACAGTGCCGCTGAATGTGGGGAAGGTATATCAATTAAGCATAAAATCATGTCTAAATGCCACAGGTTTTTGAGTGAGTAGCAGCAATTAGGATAATGGTTAAATAGATAAGTAATTATAAATGGTGCATGATGATACACTATTGAAAATGTTGATTCTTGGTGTAACTATATTAAGCAGCAAAATTTTAACATTTCATAGAAATACTATATTTTAAATGCCTATTTTAGTTATGTTGATCTGTTACATTGGGTTACTAGGCCTAAGTAAAGTGTTTTTTGTTGTTTTTTTCAGATATAATTTACTTGTAGTGATTGTAGCCATAGGTTCTGCTACAATTTAGTTGAAAAGTCATCAAAAAAGGAATAAATGAGAGTTTCCATGTCTAGATTTCATCCCCTTTCATTTGCCCCTAAGCAAATACACTTAGGTTGCTCTTCAGCCATACTACAGCTAAAGGAGATTCTCCAAGGGGAGATTGGCAGCTTTAATCTATTTGATATGTGCAATCACAGTCCATGTTAAATTCAAAACGGCTTGTCCAATCAAGGATTCAACATAGGAGAGAGGAAGTAACAAGCATGCTGCACACTATAATAAAGAAATCTGTTGATTGAAAACAGTTTGTAGATTTTGGAAATGATAGGGGATGTAATTGGTAAGAAAGAAAGGGACTGGGCTTCATAAATAATGGGATATAGAGCATATATTGTTCCACTAATAATGTTAACTCAATTTAGTAATACATTGGCACACTATTTTATATATATTTCTGTTTTCCTCGGCTTTGTAGTCAGGTTGTGATGTCTAGGGAATTATTACTAAATTGTAACTGCTGGTCTGCGGCCTTCAGAAGTTCAGAATGTCTCCATGGCTTAATATGGAGAATAGGACAATCAAAATTGCAGACTAAAACGCTTGCCAAGTTTTTTCCAGTGAACACTTCGTTCCATTTCATTTTACATATTTATTGCTGTTAAAAGTATAGAGCACATTAGATTTAAAAAGACTTATGGTCTATAATGCCCAAATACAAACAAAAGACTAAGGAGTATCATGTCTGAAGAACTCACAATCTATTTAGGTAGTAGGCTTATAGAAATGAATAAAGGGGAATCAAATGTTGAAATTAAAAAATAATGGAGTGTCACTTATAGAGTTAATGATAGTAAAGGGGTTAATGATAATGAAGGGGTTGTTATGATATGAGGCTATATAATTTAATGACGGTGGAGGGTTCATTAATTATGAAGGGGCATGATGTAGGAGTTGATGCTTATGAAGGGGTTAATTTGTAATGTTGGGGTTAATTAATGATGGGGAGGTTAATGTTGATAAATAGGATATTATGATGAGAGATTTAATGATTTTGAGGAGGTTAATGACAGAATAAGGGGTTGATTGATTAGGGGTTTAAGCATTATCATGAGGGTGTTAAATATGAGGGGTTATTTTTGAGGATTTGGGGGTTACTTATGATGGACCACTGCTGTGTGGTTGCCCCCCAGATTCAATTTTTATCCTCCCCACCCCGTGCGGTCCCTCTCTATTTTGACAATTTACCCTGTAAAGAAGAATCAGCAGGTCATTTTAAAGTATACTCAGTAGTTATAGTAATAATAATAGCCGGCCAGGTATCTGGAATATTCAATAAAAAAATTAGTCGTGGAAATGGATCAATATTAAATATAATATACAATAATACAATAAATTGGTTCTAACTATATTTTCAAGGATGTTAAAAGGAAGTCTGTGTTTAATAAATGATGAGGAACAGTGAGTGATGTATGTGAAGTTCAAATAGCTGCTTACTATATATCAAACTAACGGCTTCCTTGTTTCTCATATCTCCTTAATTGTTTGATTATCCAGGCTTTTTTTTTTGCGACTAAATTCATATTAGTCAGCGCATCAATGTGTTTTTGCTTTGATTCCCAGGCTTTTGTTGACAACTGTTGTCTAAGTATTGAATAAATATAATGATAATTTTATGGGGGAGGGGGTTCAATTTCCAGCATTGTTCTAAAGAACAATTCGGGGTGTGCACAATTAACATTGGTACGATAATTGCTGTGTGTTTTTACCGTTACTACGGTAATTTTCCTTGAGCTGCAAGCACAAATTTGCGTTAAAATTACCATGCGCACGGTAATTATACGGACCCCACATTCTTTAGAACAATGAACATTGCGGGGCATTGAACCCCCCCCCCCCCCCTTTCTCCCCAATATGTCTGTTTTATTATTGTTAATCTCTTCCATTTAGCAGCCCAACAAATCTGTGGTGGTTTTATGGGTGTGTACACTAAGGGCAAGTATGGATCTGTTTTAGAAAAACCTAAAAACCCTGATCCATCCGTTCTCTAACCACAGTCCACCCCACTGATATTTCTATCCCCCCAACCTACTTGTACCTTTTCCGGAGAACTGAAAAAGAGGGTGGCTGACCCTGCAGACATGTGAAAGAGTGCCAGGATATCCAGCTGATAGGAACCTGTCCAATGTCTGACTGTATTGCTATGTTATTGAATGAGGCAGTTATTGCACAGAAAAACTCCTGCCTGCATTATTGGTCAATATCAACTGCCTCTAATCTCACTAAAATATTCAGAGCATTCTCATGACCTCACTACAATATTCAGAGCCTTTTAGTGACCTCCTATAATACAGGATGCATTCCAGAGACATATATACAATATAGACCCCAAATGTGTGGTGACTATGCAGACCTATTGTGACTTTACAATGCAACAGAATGGTGAGACCCCAACCTGCACCTGTGGATAATTCACACAGTGCAGATTTCTGATGTGTTCAGCACAACGGTAAGGTGAGTCCATGAGACTCGGTGACTTACTGTCTGACCATCGTACTTTCCATTACCCAAATTGAATATGATTGATTGGTCTTTTATCCCCCGCATGTGAATTGCATCCTAAATCAGGTAACCTGCGGTTACCCAACCCAGTGCAGGTGCATGATGTGCATTGTACAAAGGGTACCAACCATAGCAAAAGGTTCTCACCATTGTAATGTGAAGTAAAATTTTGGCCTTGAGAAAGCACATGGAAAGTGTGTAGCGGAGGAGTGTACAGCACCTCTTTATTCATTTTTCATTAGGATTTAGATTTTTTGGCTGCAAAATCGCAAGCACCTAAAGAGGAGTTGACTTTTTTATTTGCGGACTTGAGATTGTATTGCTTACCACCAAGTAGCATGTTTATCCTGATGGTACATAACCAAAGCCCTTTTTCTGCAGAAAATGCAACCAGCTCACATACAGTATTTGTGCCGCATAGTCTTTTTTTGTGTTTACTCTGCAACATACTTTGCTAAAAAAATTAAGTTTATACAGTATTAAATAGATTAGTACTTACTCTTATGAAGTTGTGACCCAAAGAATTCCCATCTTGTCAGTCTAAAGTGTAAATTGCTGTATGCATTAGGAAAAATTATATAATGGATGTGTGTGCAGAAAAGAATTCTGGGTCAGTAGAGATAAATAGCCAATGCCAATATCCAAGTCTAAAAAGTATAATAACCCATGCAATGTTATAATGTTTCGTAAAAAAATTTTTTTAATATAATTTGATTTAACATGATTTTCTGTCCTTTATCCAGTTTATTAGAAATGGGCTGCAGATAAATGTTGATCTACCAAGGAGAGGATCATAAATATTTTAGTAGCACTTATGTGCTTGTTTTCAGTTGGGGGTTTAAGCAATTACTTAACTTTAGAACACGTTACAAGTCATTTCTTCTCATAGATACAAATATTGATTCCGGCTGTTGTCACTTGTCCAGAAATGATCGCCCAGTTAAATACCTATCAACTCCCTGCAAAATAGAAGTCATTCAAGAAAACAGCAAGCACTTTTCCGTCGAACTACGGTTGCACAAGAACAAACCGGTTAAATGGACAACACTGCACTTTTGATTATAGAATACTACAACAAAATGTAGAGACTAGGCTATATTTATGTAGATATTTAACTTCAACTGTTTGTAAATAATAAGAAATAAAGAGGGATGGGTCTTGGGTAATTTGCAAACATAAGATTCCAAATCTAAAAATGATTCTCTTTTGACAGTTGCCTGATAAACGCTTTTATTTTTTTTATGTCGGTAGACTTCAGTTTGTGTGTTCCTATACACAGTATAAACTAAGACATTACTGTCATTGTACCATCTACCCCCCCACCCCCCACACACACACACAACTCCATTTCTGCTGTAATGAAAAGATGGGCATGTACACAGTGCAGTATGGTGAGGCAACTTTTATGTGCATTGAGATTAGCATATGCTTAGAAGTTATTTGTAAAATGAAATGCTATTTGACAGTGAATAGCATCTGTAAATGTTTTGTTTCTATATGTATTTGTCAGTGGGCTGTTTTAGCTTTCACTTAACCTCTGACACCTTATCAACTTATGTGCGTTTAAGTCTAATGGCACATTGTTGGCTGATCTGTGTATTAATGTGAGCTACATACACATGTTGTATTTTTCACTGCAAAACGCTCTGCTAATATACTGTATCATTAGCCTATAAAGTACGATAGAGTGTATGACAGATCAATCCAAATAATTTTTCTTTATGCTTAATTTACAATATGGTCTCTATTATTTCCATTAAATACCAAATTTGCATCATCTTTGCTGAAGTTAAAGTCAGCCTCTTTTATAGCATTATTACAGTAAGAATGTAGTACAACTTTTTGAACTTGCATTCTGATTTTTATTATTTGTGCTTCATTTGCCATTAATGTTTTTTGTTTTTTTTAAAACCTATTGTTGGAAAATACCTATATTATTATGAGCCAACCTTGTGAGGCTTCAGTGATTTCTGCCAATCAAACGCTCAGATGTTTCACATCAATTGTCCCACCCACAAAAGCATGTTATCAATCCTATTCCAGGAATACTACTGATTTGATATATATGCACATTTCAGGTATATTTAGTTCACATGTTGAATTATATTAGTATCCACTACTGGCTTTATGTCTTTAACCTGTTATGTACCTATAAATATTCATTTGTGTAGTAGTTGTCCTTTAAGTCACTGAAGTATATCAATTATATTATCCCCTAACTTAAATATTTAAAACTTGATATGCATGGTTATCTGTATTCCCAGCTTGAGATGCTGCTGAGTATTTCTTACATAGTGTATAGATTACTGAAAGTCTGGATCTTTTCTTTTTCAGAACCTTGGAGTAAGTAACTTTAGTCTTTTTACTCCCTTTCCATAGATTTCCCTTACAGTGGCAGAAGTCACAATTATGTTTCATATATATGTGCATCTGTTTAATTATTTGCACATTTGTGTGGTCATATACATTCCATTGGTTTGCATCACTTCTTACACATCAGAACTAGAAGGATCATTTGACTGACTTTCCTGTGGAAAAAAAAAGTTTCATAAATGCATATAGATATAGTCAAACATGCATGTATCTGTTCATTAAACGTGAAGGTTTAAATCATGACACAGTTAATGTACACATTTTAACACTACTTTTTTTTTTATCAGTAATGTATATCTATCACCATTGCTGTTTGCTTCTTAAGTAAAACTTTGTATTTAAGATAACCTATTTCCACCCGAAAGTAAATTTTGTCGGGTGGTGAATCTTCAACATGTTTATTATTTGCCTATAGCTCCTAGCAATTCTGAAATTAATAAATATTAATTGAGCCAGATTGGTTATTTTGCCCACAGTAAAGTAGGGCTGTTACGTAAAAAAAAAGTCACTGAAGTTGTAGGGTGATAGTTTTACTTTTTTCATGTGTCTTCTGATTTTCTTGGTGCCATCTCCTACCCAATACTGGTGACTCCAGTATGCAAATGAAGGTTCAGTTTTATTCTAACTTAAAAAGATGGCCCTGCAGCTGTTTTTTGCAGTCAGTTTATCGGTATTCTTCCCAGAAAATTTTGCCAGCCGGGTGGGGGCAATGTTATACTTTACAATAATATTAAAAGGTTGGAGGTTATTGCCCACACCTGCCAGGACTGGTCAGACTGGGGGATAGTGGTGAAAGACACTGCTGACTGTAGTGCTCACATAGTGGCTGTTCTATTGTTATAGAAGAGCTTCAGGAGCCGGGTGGCGCACCTGGGAAATAGGTAATCATATGCATATATTTGTGTTTTAACTTTTTGGGGTTTCTTTTTAAAATATTTGACACATTGTAAATATGATTATAGGTATAGCATTAACACTTGTACATTAAAGGAATAATTGTAATGAAAAATTAATCTGGGTTAATTGTACTAAATATTGTGTGATCTTGGTGTATTTCATGCAGTCACATGAATTTTTTGAAGTGCTATTTACGGCGCAGGCATCGTGATAACATATCACCCTGATGGCATCAAATGATACTGAAACCAGTCGGTCAGGGTGGGATGTACATAAGTCACGATTCCTGACTTCTAGTTATTTGGATTTGGCAACTTTGGGGAAGGTTACCCTGATGATCTTGGACATGCATTTGTTTGACACTTGGTCAAATAAGTTTGCAGAGTTTGACCTCTTTTTAACACAGCTTGGCTTTAGATGTACTACAGCACATTGATAATTAGTAACCTGAATGAGTCATTTCACTATATGCTCTATAGGACAATATCTAAAGATACCTTTACAAGGATCATGTTTTTGGTTTTATGTATTAATGGTGAATTGTTACATATTTGTGAGACATTCTGGTTATTTTTTCATATTGAAAATTTACTATAACAAGGATGATATAAAATAAGTGAAAGTTGATTTAAGAATCTGAGACAATAATTATAATCGGAAGTTCATGTTTTTGAATCGTGAGTCTGAGACAATAATTATTATTATGAAATATATTTTTGAAGTTATATAATGTCTCTGTTCCTGATAACTATAATGGCAATTTAGACAATGTAAGTGAATGTTAAAGAATGTAATAAATAAGTATTGTATTATTTTCACGAATGAGCACTTGTTAATTTGGAGCTCCTGGGGGTTTTTTGTTGTGTTTGGCTGGGGTTTTTTTTGTTCCATAGTTGAAGGAACCCTCCTAATATAATATGTAATGACAAAATTGTGGGTCAAGTATTAATTGTTGATATTTTCCTTCTGGGCAGATTTTTCCCCATCCTTTCCTCTTGATAAATCAGAGAGAAAAGCGCTATATACACATCTAGAAAACAGTGCAATTATAATGGACTCTTACCCTTTTAAATGTCTATCACTTGCATCTGCACACTATTTCAACTTGAAAGATCGTTTTGTGGACCGGTGTTCCGTAACTTGCATAGAATCCTGTCAGAATGTGATGCTTACACATAAGGGTTATTTTATCAACAAAACACATTCACTGTAGCACAGCAAAGTGTCCAGTGTCGTCATTCATCTGGCATGTTGCAGACAAATTCCAATTACTTCCCTCCTTCCAGCTTTTGTTAAACACTACCAGCTAGCTGACAGTAAAATTATAAATACAGGTGTTGTCACACTACACTATAATCAGGATTTTAATTTGAATTTTCATTTGTGAAGACCCTTTTCTCACCCCCATGGGGAAAGGGGAATAGAATTAGTATTGACAGTCAAAAGACTTTTTGAAAGCTGTCTAAATCATTACCTGTATTTAGAAAAGAAAAAAATAAAGAAAGTGAAGCTGTCCGTGCAAGTAGAAGAGTTTTATGATCACATATTTACTCATTACATTGGCTGGTAAATAAAATGTAGCCAATGTGTTTGACAAGTGATTGGCGGAATAGAGTAGGTTTTCACTGCACCAGAACAATAGAGCAATGTAAATATATATTTTGCTTTTGTTTGGTAGTTCTATACCTAATGCAAGCCTGCTGGTAAATTCATCTTTTGAGCAGATTAGGTTTAGCTTGTTACTATTCTGTGTGCAGTGCTAAACTTTTTTCCTTTCTTGCTTGCTTTCTTTTTTTTATTTTTATTTTCTGCCTAAGTATATAATTTATTAATTTTTGTAGCAGTTTGCTTGATTTGTATTGTTTGTGTATCCATCTATGCTGTCTGTTTGGAGAAGGCTGCCCCCTTTATTCCTGCCTCGCTCCCTTCCTTTATTATTTATTATTATTTTTTCTGGTCTCTCAAACCATTTAGTGTCGACTGCCAGATTTCAGTGATGAGCAGCGAATTGCTTTTAAAGTGGGCATTATGCCAGTTCAGCAGTACAATGGAAGACCAATCTTCCACCATTCTACTTTTGATGCTGTTATTGTAGCGTTTTAGATAACTGCTGCAACAAAAAAAAGATGTGCTCAATTGCTACCAGTTAGTCAAGTTAAATCCAGAGTAGCATTAAAATTACTCTGAAAACTGTTTGTCAGAGGTCATGTGCTATCTCCAGCTGCCACACATAGGATAAATGTTTTTGTTCCAGAGAGGCTTATCTTTAATATGTATCTCCCTCTAATTGTGTGCTCATTTTTTTTCTATTGTGCAGTATGTTATTTTTTTAATCATTCGGTCTCAACCTAGCATGTAAGCTTCTCAATTTTAGCAAACTATATTTGTATGCAGATGTGTCATACGCACACAGTTTGGCTAGCACATACATACATCTGTTTAGCGCAGACCTATCTGAGCTAATTGCATCTTGATAGCTGTTGAAGCCATGCAGGACTAGCGCTGCCTTTAGGCGAACCTAGGCGGTCTCTTAAGTCACCAAGCATTAGGAGGAGGCCATAACAATGAATGTATAAGATAATGTACCATAGCGCCCTCACACTAAGAATCAGCCACTCACATGGAGTAGCGATAGTCAGCAACTCTTTACATATGAAGCTGTTGGCTGCAGCTCCTCCATGTCAGTGATGGGCTGGGAGTGTAGAGCCTGGCTCTGATGTCACAGCCTAATGACATACTCCCAGTCTCAGGAGCATGATGAGGGGGTTAATATGGTGCCCATGGAGCTTCCACTAGTCCTGAAGCCATGGCAAGTCAATGGCAACAGTTCTGGTATGTCATGTGCTAAAAGTTAGTTGACCTCCTCTAAAACACTGTAAAAATTGCCACATGGGACTGAATTAAAAAACTGTTAATAGTACCTAGAAAAAACAAAGATATCAGGACCAAATATCAGGATTTTTAATAAACATATTGTCCTGACAAATTAAAAAGGCCCATGTTTTGTTTTTCTTTTGCGAATTTCTTCCACAGCTCTCAAGGCAAAGCTGCCAAATCTTACATAGTTATTTAATATAAAAAAGTAAGATATTAGATCAACGAACAACAATTATCCAAGACATATTGTTTGACTGCTGGAAGGAAACCTCGAGACAACACCACA
>JAVHZZ010000002.1:348534619-348617119 GCA_036250195.1 Mixophyes australis | reverse complement strand
TTCTGTTTGAATTGGTGTGCTGCAGTTGCCCTTGGGTGGATTTCACTGCACTCCTTATCCTACTCCGGTATAATGTGTTAGGTGAAACCACATAGGACGTTACCATGGTCAGTGCATTGTTTACAATGAGCCTCCTGTTTTCATGATCTATTGGCTTTGTATCATCTTGCATGTTTGTGTGGTTGGTTGATTATTTTGGGGTGAATCTTGTCATTTGTAAGCAAGATATTTTGAATATAGGCTGTATCTCAATTTAGCTACTTTGCTTATCAATTTCACTTTTTACCCCTTTTTCCAGATTACTGTTACATAAACCAATACAACTTGCAGCAGCTTCTTACATTCATTTTAAAAATCATGGCATCTACAAAAATGCTGTGTGATCCAACCTGTTGGAACAGAATATGGCAGATTAGCTTATGTGGATTTCCTTTCATAAATGTGCATTTTTACTTTTTCTAGCAGATACTGAAATTCAACTAATTGAAGCTTGTGTACATGATCTTAACGCATCAGTACCCAATTAGCAATTTGTTGAAAAAGAATTAAAATTATCATAGTGGGTATATCCATATTTGTCTCCTGTTTTGTTTTCTACAGATAGCATTTTCTTTGAAATGCTAATAGGGACAGGAAAATAAGCTGTAACTGTCTTGACATATTACAGCTTGTTTTGACACCAAAATATTTGAATTCATTTTCCCAATTGAAAGCCTATTAGCCCCACAATAATTTTAATTTTACTTGTATTAAATAGAAAAGTACATTCCATTATCTGCTGTACAACAGTTGTTTGTTCTAGTTTCAGTCATTTTTTTATATCAAGTTGCACTGTAACTTAACAGTTTAGGGTCTCTTTTTCCTTATCCATGCTGTAAATAATGCGGGGGCGGATATAATTTTGTTTTTTGACAATGATCGCTGAAATGAAAGTAAATATATTTGCTATATCCATTTTAGGCAATCTTATCTTAAGGTGTTTCCGAAGTTATGTATAGATTAATTTTTTTAAGCCACTGCATGTGAAAATATAATACAGCCATGGCTTTTTAATTAGTAGAAAGTATTTCAAGAACAGAGTGTTGCAAAGGTGGTGGTGGTTGTTCTTTTCTGCTGCTGTGCACCATTGAATATAGTCCCGTTTTGTAACCATTCTCCTGAGACTAGTCCATATCCCATCATGAGGTAAATACATCAGGAGCAATGTCCTTTCTCATCTTTTCCTGCATAGCATTAGCATGCATATTGGAATCGTGTCTCCACAGTTGCTCAATATATTGTCATAGCTCAAATGCATTATATTTTCATGCCATGATTAGGTCTTTCGTGAGCAGTGTATATTTTTGCTTTGTATTGTTCAATACCATACTTGCCAACTTGAGTATGGCAATCTCCCGCATCTGCCCACTTCCTAGTGAAGTGGGCAGAATTATGGCCGAAATACCACGATTCTCCGGGAATCGCTGCATTTGGGCCCGCCCCCGCTGTAAGATGACGCGATTTCGGAGCCCCGCACGCCCACAACCCCATTCAATTTAGGGGTTCATCTGGTGTGTGTAATAAATATATATATATATATATATATATATATATATTTACGTGTGTAAATGCTGCATTCCAGAAATAATGTGTATGAGTGTATTATCAGTTTGTGTTTAAATAGGAATCATTTATGCATGTGTGCAACATTTATGCAGGAATATAGAGAAGTTAGTGAGCACCTTATATTGCAATGTGATTTGCAGTGCCCAAACTTCCAGGAGTGTGTGAATGGTCAGAGGGTTATTTCAGGTTGTGTTAGAGCAGTGTTGGCTAACCTGTGACACTCCAGGTGTTGTGAAACTACAAGTCCCAGCATACCCTTCCAGCAATAAGCTGTTATATGTTGGCAAAGCATGCTGTGACTTGTAGTTTCACAACACCTGGAGTGTCACAGGTTAGCCAATACTGTGTTAGAGCTTATAAACCATTACCAAGACAGCCCTAAATCTGTGTAGAATATTTCTTGATTAATGAGGGTACCCCATGAACGTTCTTCATTTTTGGGGGATATTAAAGCAAAGCTGGAAACTTCATCCATGCTTTTTTTCTGCCTCTTTATGTTCATGGTAAGGCCCTTGAAGTCCCATAAACCTAGTAACACCTCTAAATTAACATCCTCTTATAAGTTAGACCACCATATATTTATATATACTCATTTGGAGTTGTCCAAATATGGTTTTTCATGGCATCTGACCACTAATGCTAGTCTTTGCCCTTTTTTTCTGGGGGTTCAGCTATGTGTCTTTTAACTAAAACTGTAGCGATGTAATGCTCCTATTTACTACACTGTATCCAACTGGTAGTCTTAATTGACTATGTAAACACAGTAATGTGAACACTACTTCCCAAGCTAATTACTACCTGTAATTCTGTCTTGCACTAGGCAGATAAAAGCTATTCACAATGGTTTGTGAAATTATGCTTCTTTGAGCAATATTAAGCTGGGTACACACTGAAGAATTGTTCAGACCAACGTGCTATCTCAAACGATTATACCTACGACTAAAGGTCCGATCAGTCTGACGATTCATGCATACACACTGATGCGATTTACCTTCAGATCTGTGCTCTTCATCTGGTCCTTTGTCTGGTCCTCTAGTCCGGAGAATGACCGCACAATATTCATTCATTCACTACTGTCACATTGTCACACGGATTAAAACTGCCTTGTTATAGCTATCCACATGTCCTAACGAATTTCGTTAGCTTCTGTGACTGAAATGAAATATTCTGTCTTAGAACGAACAAATGAATTATTCCTTCTACAGCACTCTCTACATTTATTCACTCTGACATTCAGTACTAACATCGGCTGAAAAGAGCCCGACTCTGTAAACTCTATGGTGATCGTCAGCATGAGTGCATACACTAGAGATGGGCGGGCTCGGTTCCACGAGATCCGAATTCATCCGAGTACAGAGCCGAGCACGCTCGGTACTCTCCCTCCCATTCGGATTCAAAATCTAGGCGAAACATCATCGTGGCGTATTCGTATTTCTGAACTCTGTTCTCGCGAGATTTGAAAAGCATAAATACCAGCCTCCACAGCAATCCATCGCCATTTGACAGAGGGAGAAAGCAGGGTTAGATCACACTGGCTATATTAGCGCAGGGACAGCAGTAATTGGACACATTATTGTTTGTATGCAATACCATTGTAATCTTAATACCAGTTGTTACAGCAGTAAGAGGAGGATAGAGGAGGGTTTTTTTGTGCAGTTTCTGGCACTCCAAGTGCTTTTGGGGTGTCCCCCATTCTTTTGAATTAATTTTTCTGGCTGTCAAGTCATATTTGTCAGCAGTATCTAAAACAATTTGTAGCACTACAAGTTTTTTGGCCTCATAATGGATTCAAAGCAGTCCACATATGAGCAGAATCAGCAACCAGGTTCTGTCACCAGTCCTGATGGTAGTGTTCCCAGTACGTCATCTGGGAAAGGCGATGTCAAACTACAGTCTTTTGAAATCCGTCAAAAAAACACACACCAAAAAAAAATTACCGTGTTGAAACGAAAAAGTGTAACTGAGGAAAAGTTATCTGCCGATTAAAAAAAAAAAAAAAAAATTGCAAACATGCCATTCTACACACGCAGTGGCAAAGAGAGAATGAGGCCTTCACCTTTGTCTATTAGTGGCAGATCAAAAAATGTTCAGAGCCTACAAGTGGTGCACAACTACTGTTACGCGTCAAAGCTGAGCTGCAAGATAACAGTAAGACAGTAGAGGATAATGTTTTCTCTGAATCACAAATGACACCATTCCCTGTGGAGAGTCCATCTAACAGTGGGATGTCTAATCGTGAGCATTCTGTTAGTGTACCCATAAAGAGAGACTATTTCAGCAGTTCTGCTGATGTGTACCTGAACAGCCCGAGTGTAGCCGGTGATACACAAATTGAGGTTGCCACTTTGGAAATAGAAGAGGATGAGGGGGAGTCGACGAGGGCGCTAATGAGGATGTTGATGAGGTTGTGTCAGTCCTGCACCAGTGGCAGCAGTTCTGGCACGTGACAAGAAAGAGGCCATTGTCATGCCAGGCCATAAAACAAAAAAATTCACTTCTTATGTGTGGAATTATTTCTACCCCAATCCAGACAACAACTGTATAGCCATTTGTAGTGTATGTTAAGCCACAGTCAGTCGAGGGAGGGACCTTAACCATCTTGGAACCTCGTCTATGTTACGCCATTTGACGAGAGTTCATGGCAAAGTTTGGGAAAAGCTGAAAGTTCTTCCAAAAAAATTACAAGCACTCCATCATCAGTTAGGACCCTCCACTCACCGACATCCCGACGGCTACAAAATACACCCACCACACCATCCTCATCAATATCCTCAGTAGCGCTCGGAGTTAGCCCTGCATCCCACTTATTAGGGCTGGATGACTCCTGCACTATTATTGATTCCTCTGAAGAAAGCATTAGTCCCCCTGCTGTTGCTGCTGCTGGGGGGTGAATCGTCAGCCCAGAGGAAGGCCAAGAAAAAGAGCAGTCCTACATTTCAACAATTAACTGTGAAACAATCATTTGCTAGGGGAAGCAAATAGGACAGCAGTCGCCAAGCGAATCACAGACGCCATGGCTGCCATGTTAGTGTTAGATCTGCATCCAATATCCACAATAAACGCAGCTGGTTTTTCACAGTTAATTGAGGTTTTATGTCCGCGTTACAGAATTCCATCGCGACACCATTTTTCGAGTAAAGCTATTCCACAACTCTACCAAAAAGTGTGTACAAATGTAGAGATTGCGCTGAAAAATGCCATTCTGTCCACTTAACCACAGATATGTGGACAAGTGGAAGTGATCAAACCAAAGATTATATGACTGTGACAGCCCACTGGGTTGGTCATTCACCTTCACCAGCAAGAACAGCAGCAGCGTGTACACCACTACGTAACATTTGTCACAGGCAGGTCACTCTTTGTATCACCGGCTTCACTAACAGGCATACAGCTGACAATTTGTTACGCAAACTAAGAGATGTGATTGATACATGGCTTATACCACTTGGACTCTCCCCAGGATATGTCATTTCTGATAACGCCAACAATATAGTGCGAGTATTACAGCTGGGTGATTTCCAGCATATACCCTGTTTTGCTCACACCATCAACTTGGTGGTGCAGAGCTTCCTAAGAAATAACCGTGAGGTGCAGGAGATGCTTTCGGTGGCCCGTAAGATTTCAGGCCATTTCAGGCATTCTGCCACAGCATGTAGGAGATTGCAGCAGCTCCTAGAGCAGTTTAACTTGCCCTGCCACCAACTTAAGCAAGAGGTGGTAACTAGGTGGAATTCCACCCTGTACATGCTGCAGAGGATGGAGGAACAGCGCAAAGCCATCCAAGCGTATTGCACAAGCCATGACATTGGGAAAGGAGCGGGCATGTATTTAACTCTTGCACAGTGGGGAATCCTTTCAGTGCTGTGCAAGGTGCTGAAACCATTTGAAGTTGTGACGTGTGTGGCCACAGTGCTTGATCCAAGGTTTAAGACCTACATTGAGTCCGCTTCAAAATGAACGAGATGTGAACTTTTGCAAGGAGCTATTGCTCAGCAAGTTGTCCGCTGAACTGGGCCTTGGCTTGCCGACATGTCCTCCTTCAGTTTCTCAAGCAGCTGCTGCTTGTAAAAAATTGAATTTTCAAAAAAGAAGCAGGGAAGACGCAGAGGGCAGACCAGAACAGTTTAACATCTGGGCTGGTTTGAAGGATTTTTCTAAAAAAGGTGTGACCTTGCCCATAACTCCATCCAATATGAGTATTAACATGAGTATTAACATGCAAAAGTGGAGGAGGATTATTTTCAAGAGGTAAATGATATGGAAATGTCACAGTCCCTTTCCTTACTGGGAAGAAAAGCAGGCAATTTGGAAACCCATGTACAAACTTGCTTTGCAATACTTAAGCTGCCCACCCTCCAGTGTGTACTCTGAACGAGTGTTCAGCACAGCCGGGAACCTTGTCAGTGATCGCCGTAGAAGGTTACTTCCCAAAAATGTGGAGAAAATGATGTTTATAAAAATGAACTACATCTTCCACGAGAAAGCCTTCACCATCCAAGACATCCAAGCACTGACTGTTCTCTAATGGCGGATTCAAGCGACGATGAATTGATAGTCTGTGATGATGACCTACACACTGATGAGGGTGAGGATGAAGCTCCAGATGAAGACGATAACATCTTTTTACAACTTTCTATGTAAGTGTAGCGTGCAATCTACCCCCAAAGAGGGACTTGGGGCATTTCCATATCACGTACCGTCTTGAAAGGCTGCTGTTTGGGCAATTTCTCCTTAAGGGTGGGGTGTCATACACAGAGTGACCCCAAACTGCCTTTGTCCATTTCTCTTAATATTGTACAGTCTATAACGGCTGAATTTTTTTGTATTTTATACAAGTGGAGGGGGGCCTAGAGAGAGACAGAAACCATACTGCCTTTGTCCATTTCTTTTAATATTGTACAGTCTATAACGGCTGAATTTTTTTGTATTTTCTACAACTTGAGGGGGGCCTTGGGAGACAGAAACCAAACTGCCTTTTTCCATTTCTTTACATATTTAAGTATAAGTGTAGGGTGTAATATACATCCAAAGACGATGGCTGTATTGCCAATATTCATAGATGGTGAGGAAGACAATCTGGTTTGTGTGTAGAATTAATGAAGGCCTACCAGGAATTAAACTGTTTTTTGGATAATTTATTAGCTTTACAATTACATTACTTATCCAAGAAACAGGTGGAGCACTACATTTGGTAATTTTAGGCCCAAAAACATTGATTTTTAAACAAAATAGCAAAACAAAAACAAAACACGCAATGACGATTTGGCAAAACCAAAACACGACGGTAATCCAAAAGCAAAACACGGGGGTCAGTGAGCATCTCTAGCATACACACTACATGATCGTTAGGTGATTGATCGGGAAAAATTTAACGGTACGACCAACCAAATGAGGCGTTAATCGTTTACTTGGGCAGACTTTTGACCATTGTGTCACTACACACACTGACCCGACTTTCAAACGAGCGGTCGTGTGTCGGCTGGTTGAGCCGATTATTGGACCGAAACCCTGTACTGTGTACCCAGCTTTAGCAACACTCATGTCCCTGTTTTCAAGATTTTACTATTTAGTGTGTCTGTATGTTGGATGTTATGACTGACAGTCGTGTTTGCCTACCTGTAAATTATTTAGTCCATAAACACTAGCAAGATATTGCACAATTGGCCTGATATTTTAGCATGTGTGGTCCCAAAACAGCCCTAATGTCTGATGATCATATGATCTAAATTGACCGTAGATGACATCTATTGGGCTCTCTGTGTGGTCACTAACAAGCCCCTGTGATCCTGGGTCGAGCATATCATATGTAGTTACTGCGTAGTTTTAGCTCTACCATGCGCTGGTGAAATAAAGCTACATGAGGCTTGCCTTCTCAGAACAACTATCTGCACATGGACCTTAAACCTTTCACTGATTCTTGCATCGCCAATTGTCCTCCTGAACTCCATTAATCTCTGTTTCAACTGACATTTCTGAGGATTTTGTTTTTTTCATACTTAGAGTTGTCTTCATCGTTCTTGAAAAGTAGTTTGCTCACATTTTGTTGCTTTAGAAAGTTTCTCTTGTAATTTTGATATGACCTTATGAATGTCATTTAACATATACCCTGGAACAGTTTGGAAGTGTTATTACAGTCTCCAGCTTTGCGGTGTCCAATTTTCTAAATGTATTCAGGCTGGGTGTTTCAGAAATGGGAACGTATTGTTATATTTTATTGTATATGGACTTGTTTTAGTGTGTCTTACAGAACATTGTTTATATATGCTTTAGATTAATTGTTTTTGTGTGTTTAACATTCAACTTTGTTTCATTCTTGAACCACTAAAATTGCCTGGTGTACAGGTGTCTTTATGTGTACTTCTGCCTGTATATAGTGTATACATATATGTAAGTCTGGAAGAATTTATAACTGTTTATGTACTGTCAAATTAAGAAAAAGTAATTCCTGTGTATTTATCTTAGTTTGTATATTATTTGATCTGTGTGCAATAATTGTATGCAATGATGCATATATACACAAACTGAGATACTTGCATTTCTGTCTAAAAAAAAAAAAAAAGCACAAAGATTGACATTTGCAGACTCTAATACAGGCTTCAATCCTTGAACACAAAATTATTTCTTCATTTGCACCCATATCTATAATAACAATATTACTTCAGATGCAGAGGACAGGTGGCATAATAGTTGTTTTAAAAGTTTTTTTTTTTTTTTTTAATGCCCTATGTATTACTCATATGTCAGACCCACAGCAATTGTTCTGGATCTGAGTGCATATCAAGAAGGATATAGTTGATGTTTAATCTTGCATTATTGCTAATGTTTGGGTATACTGATTCATCTTAACTGATCAGATTCATTCCTGAAGACAACTAGTTAGAAGACAGCAGACAATAAATCTATGTTTGGTGGTAGTATATAGATTGAAGTAACCAATTGCATTATATCAGCGTACAAGATTCTGTTAATTCCAATGCATTAAACAAAAAAATAAAACACCCTAGGACTAAATTATAAAGTAAGCCACTCCCCTCTGTTCCCAAAATAAAAATATTGTGGGTCTTGTGTCTGGTGTTCATGTTATATGTATCCTTGCTTATTCAATTGCACACAAATCAAATCTGTGACCTCAACTGTGGAGGGAGTAGAGTTTCAGTCTTCCAACATTTATTGTATTAAGAGTGCTGTGTTGGGTGGCTGCCACAGGATCCACACTCTGCTCCTGCTATGGTATTTAGGTGACTTGTTCCAAATCCTCCTGCTCTTCCAGCATAAAAAATTATGGGAAGTGTGGGGGTCGCTGATGAACATTAGGGGTCCAGGTCATTAGTTCTGCAAACTGTCTTTCAGCCTATCTGCTCCTGACCCTAACTTGACATTCATGTGTTCTTTACAAAATATACTAGAGCTGGGAGACAACGTTGTATATTTTGGGATTTGGCGTAGTTTGTAAAGAAATTGTTAGCATGTGTTGGAGATTTTGCCCTTTGAGATGTCTGGTTTTATTTCATTTTCTGACACTAAACAGTCATCTGATTTGTTCTGACTCCATTTTGTTTCATTCACAAATATTAAGAAATATGCATACAAACTCAGCGGATTAGTAACTTTATTATTGCCTTTTTTTGCTTGCAGGTTATTTGAAGAAGCACTATCAAGAGGCAGACACTGCATACAAGAAGTTAAAACATACTGTTGACCAAGTTGTTTCCCATAGTGGGTACTCGGAAGTGAATCTCAGCAGGCTGTTTCAGACCCTCAGCACAATAAAATAGGACTATACCTGGCAAAGAAATTTCAGATGTTTTTGTTGTTTTTTTAACGATTTTCAGGTCATTTTTAGAAATAAAGCTATTCATTTGGTTTGGAAATTAAATATGATTAATTTCAGGTTAAAATATATGCTGTAGTAAATTAAATATATATATATATATATAATATGGGACATTATAAACTAATTTTATAATATTTTGTAAGCAAATTAAATAAAGAGGTCTTTTGAAATGTCTGGTATCTTTTTAAGATTGGTTGTCTCAAAGTTTCCTGAAATATTTATCTATAAACATTCATTTTTTATTTTTTATAAATGTTTCTTTTTTCATAATTTTCACTGCAAACCGTGTGTAGTTCAACAGCACCTACTGCCAGGGAGACATTATTTTATTAGAAGGAGACCATTCTGTTTGCCAAAGAGTAGATGAGATAAGTAGTGCACAAAGAATGCTGAGCACACTCTGGGCCGTGTTTTGTGTGTCCACCACTGCTGCAGTTTCTCACAATCTATTCTATTTTTTTTGGGAATAAGCTAATAAGTATGTTAAAAAAATTAAACCAAAAATGGTTTTATTTTTAAAGATGGAAATTGTAGTGTTCCAAGGTAATCTTGGTGTGCACTGTATATAACATGCATGCATTCATCTGCCTAGAAGCTGCATGGCCCTGGATTTTTTATTTAAATTTGACAACTATAGTAAAAAAGGGGTGCCAGTGCTGGAGAGTCAACACACTGCCCAGTGAGTGATCTGCAGAGTAGACTGGCTCCATTGGCTGAATCGTGTCCCTGGCAACAGTGGGAAGTTTTTGTTTAGTCAATTTGAATAATGTAACGTCTAGTTGATAACAGGTCCTCAATAAAAGTTGTTAGGGTGAATATAAGTGGTAGTGTTTGTTTATACTTTCTGTCTAAAGTTTATGCGCTATTGATTTATGCTGATGGTCTGACCTAATTAAAAATTAAATACTTATAGACTAAAAGGAAACACTGGCCCAAGTGGCTAAAAAACAAAATTAGTCTTTCGGACTCCATGGCAGCCATAACTATGCATATCTTCCCTTTCCAGGTTAGGTTAGAGACAGTAAACACAAAGTTGCAGATGGTATATAAAGCAACCCGTCCTTTTCCCTTATGTCTTTCCTGTCTAGAACAGGTAAGGTAGGTATAGCTGAGTAGTGATGAGCTGCACCATCCACGATGTCAGGAACAACAGAAGTCAGAGGGAATGCTTCCTGTCAGGTAGAGAGACCTGATTATCTGACACCCATAAAAGGGAGGAGGATCCTTATAAAGGGAACTGGTTGCAGATGGACCAATCACTGCGGAGCAGAGGTTTTAAAGGTTCCCGGAGGAACGCATGCGCAGACCACTGGGCAAGATGGCGTCCGATGATAGAAGAGCACCAGGCTGAATAGCAGATAGCGGTAACCAAGGGAAGCCAAAGCACACAATGAACCACACGGAGCAAAACGGGTGAGATACATGATAAAGAGGTTTTCAGACAGTTTTGGACTCTAATCATCATCATCATCAGCTATTTATATAGCACCACCAGTTCCTGCCCCTTTGAGGCTTACAGTCTAAATTCCCTAACATAGAGAGAGAGTGAGTTTAGGGTCAGTTTGATAGCAGCCAATTAACCTACTAGTATGTTTTTGGAGGGAGAGGTGAAACTGGAGCACTCGGAGGAAACCCACGCAGACACGGAGAGAACATACAAACTCCACACAGATAAGTCCATGATCGGGAATCAAACTCATGATCCCAGAGCTGTGAGGCAGAAGTGTTAACATCCCTGAAAGCACATACAATGGGCATGTGACCTCCAGAACTGGAACATGGAGCAATGGATGAAGGTAGTATGGTCTGATGTATCATGCTTTCTGTTACATCATGTGGACAGCTGGGTACATGTGCTTCATTTACACAGGAAAGACATGGCGTTAGGTTCTCTGTTGGTGTCAGATACCGCAGGACATCATCAGAGGTCTTGGGGAGTCCTTGTCTCAACCAGTCAGAGCTTTTTTGGCGGCACGAGGATGTCCTATACAATATTAGGCATTTGGTTGTAATGTGGCTGATAACACTTTTAAAGTCATCCATTTCCATGGTACTTCATGATGTTATAACAGGAGATTTCTGCAATGTAGCATTACAAAAAACATGAGATTAATCTTCATTTGGACCATTTAGTGTCAATGGGCTTAAACAATATATCAAATGTGCCTTTTTTTGCAACAAAATGTTATTGCGATCGCCACCTTAACGTAATGGGGGAATCTGTTCTATAGGAATGAAAACTTATTTAAACTTATTAATTAATGGTTTTGTGAGCCATTAAATGAAGTGTTTTGCCGCTGGAGGGGTGCTCAAATCAATTCTCTGTAATGCCCTTTTGTTAGAAGATCTATGAAGAGCAATACATAAGTTCTTTTAACATCCTCACCACTTTGCCCACATAGATTAAATGACATGGGCTAGTAATGATATACACCACAAATTTTCTATCACATGTAAGACGTGTGATTTTAAAAGAGGCTTTGGTTTGAGGATATGTAAACGAGTCATCAGCTATCATATCTTGACCATTCACACAGTTAGTGCATTTGAAAGCTCCTGGTTTAAGGGATACCCACCCTTTAGGTACTGCAGGAAAGAAAATCAGATTTGGCCACCACATTCTTAATGTTCAAGCCAACAAAGGGTCTGTACTCAAGATGTACCAGTGCTTTAATATGTTATCCCAAATATCTTTCAGTGCTATAGAAAAGGTGCTGGTGAATAGCATACGGTCTAAGGGTCTGTCCTTTTTGTTTATGGATTAACAAATCATTACAATTTAGAATGAGACATTTCTGTATGGTCTGGTTGATTTCCTTGGGGAAACAGTCGCAGAATTTATTTCAGAGCACCAAGAAGTAGATTTTTGTCAGAGGTGATATGAGTGACGCTTAATAATTGAGAGAAAGGAAGCCCTTGTTTCAATGGTTTTCTATAAACAGTGGTGGAAAAATCTTTTGGGATATGGTAATGCAAACATCTAAAAAGTTAATGGATAAGACACTATATGAAAGCTTAAGACATATAGTACTTGTCAGCAAATTCAGCTTGTCAAAGGACCATGTAAGGTGAAGTTTGCGGCCATTCCACACCATAAAAAAATGATCACTATAACAAGTGTAAAGAAAAATAAGTTTAGACTATTTGCTAACCATTGTAAGGTGTTCATTTTCATATTGATGCATAAATAAATTTGCACACGATAGGGCCATATTAGAACCCATCGCAGTTCCCTTTAATTGAAGATAGAAAGCATGTTCGAACAGAAAATAATTCTTGTGTATAATAATATCAATAACATTAATTATTCAAATGGATTATCCTCATGCCTCACAGCATTCATACCCACACCATGGGGGATGCTAGTATACAAACTAGCTACATCCAAAGTTACCAAAAGACAGGTACCAGGGACTGATCCCAAATTCATGAAGCAGTTGATAAAATCCGTGCTGTCATTTATAAATTAATGATTATGTTGCACAACTGGATGAAGAAAAAATATCAACAAACTGAGATAAAGAAATATATAGATATGACAGCTTCCACAGGCGCTCTATTAAAAGATTCAGCTACTGTTCCTCAAAGCATTTATACCCACAAAATGCTAAGAAAATTTGAATATATGTAAACAAGAGGAAAAGTCTAGTGCTTCTTCTTAAACATCAAGGAACTTAAACAGTATGCATATAACAAAAATTTAAATTCATATACATCAAAATAAAAACTATTTGATAAGATAAAAGTCTGACTTAACAAATCCACTGATTGAGAACTATTTCCGATTCAAATTCTCCAGTCACAGACTTCTACATGTATGTGATAGTGCTTAATTTTCAATTATCTACACAATCACAAACTTCCGGAATATCGCCTCTTTATATGAGACATATGTAGTGTTCTCATACACTTTAAATCGTGATCATGCAAGAAGAAAAGAAGAAAAACCCATAGCGTGATTCCACATTATCCAAAGAGCTACATCTGGGTCAAATGAGCGCACATTTATTCAGTGTGAGTATTTTATCGTACCAGATAGTAAATAGGTAAAGAGCGTCCAAACATTGAGCTGACACACCCGGGCTGCTGCCGTCCCAATGGGCTTCTCCAGCAAATACTCCACAAGTTTACCTGCTGCACACCTAGGGCCTGAGTCATTAAGGAGAGCAAATCATAAAAAAGGAGTAACATTTGCACCTGGGCAAAACCATGTTGCATTGGAGGGGGAGGTAAATTTAAAATGTGGGGACAGAATTATAGTTGGGGTAGGACATGTCCTAGATCAACTTTAAATTTCAGTGTAATAATAAAGCTAGCAAGTATTTGTGTGCTACATGAAAAAACAGCCAGTATTTAACTTATGTGCAAAATAATAAACTAATTTGCACCCCTTTCATTGTAACATGGTTTGTCCCAGAGAACATTTACTCCTTTTTTGCCTTAATGACTCAGGCCCCTAGTGTTTTAATTATGTGTTTTTATTTAAAAGGCAAGTAAGTCAGATCTAAAAAGATTTATAGAAAATTCAATCTTGGAGAGCCATTCTATAAACGTATCAGCCTTCAATAATCCCAAACCTGGTATGTTCTAATGCAGCAATTTCTTTTTAAACCGCTTCAATATCAGAATTAACCTGTTCAATTACTAAAGCCATTAAATCCAGTTAGATTGGATTTAACACCACTGCTTACAAAAGTTTTGGTTATGGTAACCAATAACAGTAGTATAGCAGTAGGAAAAGTGTCATAGCATAGGGTCCAAGAACTCAAGCACCTGTATGCGAAAATCCTAAGTGTGGGAGCAGAGGAAAGTAGCCAGGTTCATACCTTTTGCAAGGTGATGCTCTAAATAAGTTGATAGAGTGCTGATGAGCTGTGAGATGGGAGGGTGAGACGGTGTTTTGGTTTTCATATTTTTTTATATCTTTACTGTTTTTATCTTTTTAATTAACTTTTTTTACATTGGGTCACAGAGGTGCAGGAAAAATGGCAACTTACATTAGATCACTATTACCCCTATTACTACTGAGCGGCAGGGGAGCAATAGATCGTGCCCATCCTGTCCTAATAGGACTAGCCCCGGAGGAAGTCCCAGTGATATAAATATGTTTCCACAGCATCACCATTACTTCCATATTGTGAACAGATGGCCTAATGCGGAGTGTGTACTATGTCAGTTTGTGTACCATATCTTGTGTGAAATCGCTCTGCACATGCCCAGAAATGTTGACATGAACGCATCCGGGGTGGTGGCTTTGGTGCAAGCCTGGTCCTCTATGGCCATTATATAGATTATTTGTTTATTGTTTGGAAGGGTAGAGAACACTTGGCTACTGATTTTTTTTCAGAGTTGAATATTAACACTTATAATTTAAAATTCACCCATTAATAGTAGGACCTCCATATAGTTCTTGGATTTGAAATTAATGGCTGAGGTCACCAAGATCATTACCTCCATTTTCAGAAAAAGGTAGATACTAGTTCACTATACTTGTGCCCACCATAATGCATGGAAGAAAAATGTACCTAAAGGACAGCTAATGCTTCTGAGATGCATATGTTCATCTTATGCTATGTTTGAGCAACAAGCGAATTAAGTGATTGTTCAGTAGATCATCTTAACGAAACTCTGAGTGAGATTAAACTACTTGATTGGTCTTGTCTTCTTACTGCTAAATTGTCTAATAATGTGCAATTTAGAAATACAGCTTTCATTACCAAATATAATGAGGCTTCTAATCGAATTCCAAAACTTAGCCATAAAAATTATCCAATCTTGCCACGGGATGCTGTTATTCAGTCTATTCTTTCTAAAAACCTGTGGTCATTTTTAAATAGGGCACTAACTTTAGGAATAAGCTGGCACCAAGTTTTTCTTTAAATCTAATGAATATAATGATTCTAGAAAGACAGGTAATAGTTTGGATTGGCTACCAAATCCTTCATGTGGTAGATTCATATGTATGTAGTTTAATAATGGTGTTAAAGAGTTCACTTTCATTAACAATGGGGAAAGTTCAGTACACAGAGTTTCATTAATTAAAATACAGATTATGTAATATATGCTACAATCCTAGCTGTTCTTTACAATAAAAAGAAGAATTGCTAGATGTAACATTTTGAATAAATTTCCGGCTCATAGGGTCTCCTGACACTATGCAACTGTTCATAGTGTAAATCTGAAATGTCTAGTGGTTATCAGAGTGGAACACATTCAGAACACCGATAGGGGACGGAATAGATTCAGATATTTGTGTAGACAATAAGTATATTGGATGCATCAGATCAAATCAAGTGACCCAGCTGGTCTCAACGAAACTATGGAGCTAAATAATATTTTATCAAATATTTTTTCTATTTCGTATCATTTATATATTTACAAGTGACTTTGGTTTTCTTCTTTTTGTGTGTATAGTGCTACAATTATAAATGTGTCTACCTCTCATTATCTTTCCTTTATATTAGTGGATTATTTGACCGTTATTATTAGATATGATTATTTAGATATGTGATCAGATATATTTTATATTGTTACCAATTTCCATAAAATATAC
This sequence comes from Mixophyes australis, assembly GCA_036250195.1. Classification (NCBI taxonomy): domain Eukaryota; kingdom Metazoa; phylum Chordata; class Amphibia; order Anura; family Limnodynastidae; genus Mixophyes; species Mixophyes australis. Next base: position 348,601,127 of record JAVHZZ010000002.1, on the reverse strand, counting down.
AAATACGGCCTCTCTGAATCTTGAAATGTCCTAATGTAAACCTATCAATCCTATCTGCCTTATATTGCCGCATATCAACGAAATCCTGTCAGCCTGGTTACTCATACCGGTAACTAATAGACGTTCAAAGTGTTGCCATCAGTTCACTACTGACTGTTCTTGCGCTAGTAGCTGATTCTAAATCTAAACCCACAATTCATACTAACGTATAACAGTCATTAACAATGTCATCCACTATTCGCATACTGACAAAATTTACCTAGCTAGCTAGCTACATTTATCGATAACCTGCTCTACAGCCCACTACTAACATCCTGATATACTGCCATTAAAAATCCCATATTGCAGGATATAGAACTAACAGATCTACTACTTATGAGCTATCGCCACTCCATAGATTATGCTTAAATTTATATATTAAATGTGTTACAGGGGATAGTACATGTATGAACTTGAACACACAGCCAAACATTCTTTTACAGCTTGTATTACACATTAGCAGAAAGTCATCTTCTAATTCTGTATTAAATTACACAACCATTAAAATAAATAAATATTTCAAGTGTAAATTAATTTTTATGGTGTTTTATTGGATAACATTTACGTTTATACACACTTGTATTTAGATCTAATAATCTTATATAACCCACACAGAATCAGGGAATGACGATTAACAGTTTCTTAACAGCTTAATACTATAACTAAATCGATGAAAATGTAAAACCAGCACTGACATAAGACCGGCATTGACATCATTATTTTAAAAATGACACTATGTCAATCCCTTCATTTAAATCAGTCGTGGGCAGAATATGATTCAAAAATTTAAAAAGATTCTCGCTTAATCAATTCAAGATCACAGTCACCTCTCCTCTTATTTTGTGAGACCTGTTCTATCCATTTAGATGTCAAGCCACTGGAATTATTTCCATGCATTGATGAGAAATGCCATGGTTAACTCTGTGTTTTTAATCCATTTTTTATATTTTGCAGATGTTCTTGTATCCTAGTTTTCAAACATCTTTGTTTTTCCAATATACAGTATATTAAACAACATTCAGATTTAATCAAGTAGACTACAAATGTGGAAAGACATGTTATATGTTGTTTAATTGGATATTATTTACCATCAACTACCAAATAAAGAAAAGCGTTACTATTCCTGACCATTTTCTTGCAGACATTACAATGAATACAAGGAAAACTTCATCTAATAGATTGGCCCTCTAACCAATTGGTGGCCTCCTGCATAGCTACTCTATTACTCTTCCCATTTTTTAATTGGCTTGGCACTAAGTGTGATTTAAGGTTCTTTTGTATATCACACGTGGTGCTTTCAGCAACAAAGGGCCCAAAATAGGTTCTTTAACAAGGATACCCCAATGATTTTTCAAAATAGTTTTTATCTTTTTAAAATTACAACTATACCTTGTAATTAAGGTTTTTGCATCTGAATCAGTACTCCATGTACTTTTCTTATAATTTTTTATATCTCAATAACTCAAATCTATCCATCTCTTGTGCCTTACAAAAAGCTTCCCAGATCAAATCTACTGAATAGACTTTTTCAAAAATTTTAAAGATAAATTTTCCGACTGTCTCTTGAAAGTGTCTATATTGCAACAGTTTTTCCTCAAACGCAAAAATTGTGTATATGGAATATTATTTTTCCACTTGCACAAATGGCAACGTGTTGATTTTACAAATCTATTTACATCTACTTTTTAAATAATGTACAAGTTTCTATTTTCATTTCATCATTAACTTCCAAATTAAGATCTAACTCAGTGTTTCCCAAACCCAGTCCTCAGGACCCCTAACAATGCATACTTTCCTGGTCACAAGTGAAACAACCTGTGGTTCTTTCAGAATGTTCATTCAGTAATGAATACACCTGTGCTCCAGCAAAGAGAAATAGAAAACAAGCATGTTACAATGCAATGGGTGCAAATTAGTATTCTGTTTTGCACATAAGTTAAATACTGACTGTTTTTTCATGTAGCACACAAATACTTGATAGCTTATTTGTACACTGAAATTTAAAGTTGAAATTTGTGTGCTACATGAAAAAAAGTCAGTATTTAACTTATGTGCAAAACAGAATACTAATTTGCACCCCTTGCATTGTAATATGGTTTTGTCCAGGAGACTGAAATAAGAAGTTTCTCAAGTTAAGATCCTTAAAGAATAAGGCCCCTGTTCTTCAAACAGAAAAAAATATGAGTTAAAATAAATACAATCCAACTGAAAACCAAATTCTCTCATTTCTGATATCATGTCACAATCAGACCTCAAAAATGAATTAAGGGCCTCTAATCCTTTATTATGAGGAATGGAGGAGGTATACAAAGCTTCAACATCTATGGTGGTCCAATGAAAATCTTTCTGCCAAATTGCTCAATATTTAAAGTTATGCTGTAGAATCTAAAAAGACCTCAAAAATAATTATGAAAGGTTGTAGACAAACATCTTGAAAATATATTTTATATATTGACATATATTATGGGGTTATGTTTTACTTGGGATTTCAGACTTTTTTAGTCCGTATTTTAATCAGCAAACACTGTTTAGATATCATTTGTAGCATTATGTTTTATTATGGTACAAGTATCGATGTAGGTGCTGTCTATTTAAACTGTATCTCGCCTTATATATTAATGTATTTTGGATATTATTGGGTTAATTTTGCTAATCCTCATCAGTCTACTTAATGGTCTCTCAGAAATCACCGCTTAGTTAACACAGCTGTTCAAGTAATCAACTAGTCTGGAAGTGCACTATATATAAGAGAGATTGGAGGTGCAGGCTTTTTTCTGATAGCCCTCTGATGAAGTTACTATATGTAAAGAAACGCGTTAGTGATATTCACATATTGATTTAATCCTTGACTGCTAATTAATTTTACCTTGGGACCTCATCTCTTTTGAATAGATAACTTCTTTTATATACTGGCTAACACAGAGAACGTAGCACCAGTTTAGAACATGGTTATTGCCATTTGCAGCTTATCTGCTACTATTCCTCATTTGTTGCAGTGATTAACATTGCAGTAAGTAACACCTGACATCATAGAAAGCACTTTACTAGTGGAGGAGTCAGCTATATGCTTTGCAGCTTTTCTGCTGTATATCCCCCATTACATGTCAGTAGAGGCTTTAGTATCAGATCAGAGGATTTACACAATGAAATACCATCACAGGGATTCCTGCAAGTATACTATGTTTCTACAGTGGTGATGCTGTATAACACTTTTATGTTATACACTTGAACTGTAGTGTAACTAAATATAAACACCATGTCAGGCACGTTGGGGCAATAGTTCCAGCTTTTGGATTGTATTGGACTAGTATATTATCTAAGAGGTGGTCCTATATAAAATATATACATATATATAAACATATATTAGCAGCTGTTTGTGTTTTTATAGGTTATATTATTTTGATTTTGGATTCTAGGTTATATTATATTTTATAAATGTGTACCACATCCTTAGTGTGTTACTCTCAAATCTGATGTTCTTTTAGAATTGTGATAAACTACAAATTCTGATGATTTGTGAGAGAGGTTTCAAATTTATATTTAAATTTAACATTTGTATTTAGTGGTTTAATTAGCTCTGCAGTATCCTTTTGTGTTTGATTTTATTAATGTGGAGGATTGCAGACTCCTATTACACAGCTGCTTGACCCTTGTGCGTGTATTGAAGATTACTGTTTTGTGCGTCTAATCTCAAGGGATTTTTATTTTTTTCTGGCCAGAAATTTGGATGCACGCATATGCGCTTATGTGAATTCCCTTGATTCTTAAACGTTTGCGGCCTGCACCTTGAGAGGCGGGACTGGGGAGGGAAGGGGCATTCTAACATAGGCAGAGTACAATAAGGGCATGTTAATGCAATTGCGAACAGATGTAGATTGCCACACACGCATATACACCTGTCCAAACTGTATTATTATGTGGTCAAGGGTAGGTGTAATAGCAGATGGTGGTAGCAACCAGCAATACTGAAACGCTTGTGATTGGCTGTTTGCAAATGCGCCGCTGATGCTGATATGCGTTTTCTTTGTTGAAAATGCATGTAGTATGCTTTTTGCGTGTTTAAGCAATTTTGTTCACATATGCGAGACAGGCAATTGTTTCTCCTGTATTCGAGAGGTTTTTGAAGTGGTATTGATGCCTACTAGCGAATACATATTTTGCAAACAAAACAAATTGATGGAACATGGGTATAGGTATATGTGACCATATGCCTTGTGTAAACATGTAAAACTTGCACATATCTTGCAGCTTTGCTTTTTAGTGACTCACTTGCGGCCAACTCTGCATCAGTGATTAGTAGGGAACTGAGTTTTAGCAATCAGATGAATCAATTGATAATGATTTTTGGGCACAGCGCTGGAACCAGAAGCTGTCAGTGCTACAATTTAGGTCCAACGTCCTGTCTGAACAGAGAATTCTGTCAACAATTCAATAAAAAAAATAAAAAGTTAACTAAAATTGTATAATGTCTCCTATAAATACATTGAACAGTTTATAATAGGACATATATTTGCATTGATCAGCACATTACCTATCTCTGGTCTCTATAGGGGTTATGTTAAATTAGCATTTTATGTTCTGCATACTGCAAAATGTGTGATAGCAAAGTATTGGAAACAAGCTAAAACTCCCATTTTGAAAGGATGAAATTGAGTTCACAGGGTAAAAAACGATCTATTATTTGCTGGGTAAAGGAGATTTATTCAGATTTGGGAAACACAGTTTTTCTATACTTCAGTGGATAGAACTGAGCTTAGTAATAGAACCTGCATTAATTTTAATCAATATTTAATGGTACTTATACATTATTTTTCAGACAGTACATTTTTCTAACTTTGGTTAGTAAAGCTCAGCTAAGTGAACAATGCACTCCTATTCCACTATCACCCCCACCACATAATAATACCGCTTTCATACTGCCGCCCCTGCAATTTCCCGGGATTTTCAAGCAGAGTTTTTGCCGAGGTACAGATCGTCCCAGCTCAGAGACCCTATTCACACTGGGAATTTCCCGGGTCGACCCCATTCATAATGTTCACGGGTCTGTCTTGGCAATAGGTGTGAACCATCACAAGAGGAGCTTTCATTGGCTGAAAAATAGTGAGATCATTTAAAGAGGACTAGTTTTTTTGCTCACAAAGATGAGGTCAAAGTGGGTGGTGACTGTTTACAGCATTGGCATGACACCACCATTGGATTCTTGCTACGTGGATAGTCACAGTGTGCTGGAGCAATCGACGGGACATACATCGCTATCATTGCCCGCACAGACAACCATGCGGGTTACTACAACTGCAAAGGCTGGCATTCCATCATTCTGCAGGGTGTAGTTGACCACAACTATTGGTAGGCATCATTTTTTAGTTTAATGTGACTGTGTCTTCTGATGTGTATTGTAAAACAAAGGTAAATATATTTTATTTTCAGTTTCACAGATGTCTTTATTGGCTGGCCTGGATGTTTCCATGATGCCAGAGTTCTGGCCAATTCTGATCTGTACCAGATTGCAGGGGACAGACAAGATGACTGGTTGTTCCCTAGAGAGGTAAGTATCTATATTTTGTTGGATGATGTTTTTCCTCAGCTAGATAATATATTCATGTATTTTTTGTTATTTATTGAATGCACCTGGTCCTCTCTAGATGTTCCGTTTTCAAAATACACTTAAAGCATATACCAGTAGGTGTATTCTGTTCTGTAACCAACATTTGGGTAGCGTGTTCATGTTTGTTTGTTTTTATTTGGAGCTAGACATTATAGATTGAAAGATTAATGGGTGTACTGATTCTTTTAAATGTTCCAATATTGTATGTAAAGCACTACTGAAATTTAAGGTGTTACATTTCTTTTAAGAAATCAAAGTTCGTGAATGGTGTGGAGATCCCAGTACAAATCATCGGGGATGCAGCTTACCCTTTGTGGCGATGGTTGATGAAAGGCTTCACACAGCAACATCAACTGTCTGCTGAACAAATTCGCTTCACCCATACCCTCAGCTCAAATGGTGGTAGAAAATGCCTTTGGATGCTTGAAAGCACGTTGACTGTGTTTATTGAAGAGCAATGAAATTGACACCAAACTTGTACCCCATGTAGTTGCTGCTTGCTGTATTTTACACAATATTTGTGAGATACAGAAAGAGCAGTTTCTACCAGAGTGGAATGTACAGGACTCTGAACTGTCTGTGCTTTCTGTGGACTCTACGAGTAATGACCTAGAACGCACAAATACCTCTGCAGAACTCATTCTTACCACCATCACCGCCAATCTGTCCTCCATTATTGAGTAGAGCAGACAAGGGATTTGTAAAGAAAATCTTTGTTTTCTATAGGTACATAATTCCTCATATGTACCTATATAAAGTACTGATTTTCAAAAAACGCAAAAATATAACAATAGAAAAAAACCATATAAATGTACGCACCCATTTGCACAAACAGCAGTGAAAGTCTACACTTTCTTTCAGTGTTTGCTTAGATCACAAAACTTTTTTAACTTTAAATAACAATATACATATTGTTGCATTGCACTCAGACAATAACAAAATTATAATTGTCCACAATATTATTTCATACAACTGTCTGTAATGTGGGTAGTCTTGATTTGGTTGACTTGCTGTGTACACAGGGTTATGGACAGTAGATGGATATCTTGATCATGGGTAGTAGGTGGGTAGTCAAGGTTATGTGTAACCATTTGTGTTTTATGATGTGAGGTGTTTATTTGAGTACCTGAGTTAGGGGGGAACATTTGTTGGCCTCTATTATACACGGGCTAAGGCGCCTCTACATGGTATGGTGGTTGTGCATTCCCTGCATTCTTGGCAGGAGTCAATCCAGGTAACCCATCTTATATTCCCGGTTCTCATGGAGAATACGCTCTTGCATACCCATGATTTGGGATATAAAGGATTCCTGGAGCTTGCGTTCATTGTCCATGAATCTTTTTAGACGTGCATCCTCTTGGGCAGCCATAGCCATATCCATTTCCTTTAGGTGGTCTAACATCACTGGGGTCATGGTTTTGGTAGCTATTTCCATCATATTTGGTCTCTTCCTTATTTTCAGAACATTGTAAACTAGAAATGGAGAAAAAAAAGAAGGAAAAACATTAGGATCACTGAGGATGACAGGATATTGCTGCAAAATTAAATAGCAGTGTTGTAAATAGATATGTGCTTGAGGCCCCCTCCCTCCTGCTCAATAGCTTCACGCTGCAACATATACGTGTTCATGCTTTAATATGTTTGTATGTTTAATTTAGGTGTCTAGTATTTGTAGTTGTGTAGATGTAGTTGTTGTTTTGTAGTTTTATTGTTGTAGTTGTGCCTAGTTGTTAGTTTAGTAATTTTACACTTTCATTAATTTAATTTATTTCATTTCATTCACAAATTAAGAAACTTACTGTTTGAACGCAACGCTGTGCTCTGCAGTGATTGTAAAGGTTGGTTCGCTAACAATGGTTGTGTCTCTTGCAAGGACTGCGTATCTGCTGCAGGCTGTGCTGATGCCAAAGGTTGCGGATCTTGAAATTCATCTGTGGACAGATTTAATGTGTCTTCTGCACAGTTGGACCACTCCATATCAGTATGTTCATCTACTGACTCATCGCTAGTCACCATTGTGGGCTGGCTAGATTGATTGCTTTCTGGTGGAGGAGTAGGAGCATCCTGGCAACTAGTTGAAGATAGTGCAATGGGATTTCAAAATGCTGAGTTTCCAAACACCATGTTGCATTGCTCGTAGAACAGCCATTCCATCCTTGCAGCACCACTTTTGCAACGGTTGATATCATGGACTTTTGCATATTGTTTACGCAGGGATTTTAATTTGTTCACAACCTGTTGTTGGCTGCGTTTTATTCCACATTGTGTCATGATTTTTGCAATGTTTGAAAAAACAGTTGCATCCTTTACAGTCCCTGTAATTTGTCTTTTTATCTCTTCCTCCCCTCTTATATTTAGCAATTCTCTGACCTCTTCTTCCCTCTAATGTGACATTTTCAATGCTTCTCTCAATGCTGCTTTCAATCCTTCTCTCAGTCCTTCTCCACCTCCTTCTCGACTCTTCTGCAGCAGCATGCCGATGACATCATCCTCAAGTATCCCAGACACACAATCAGCTTCTTTCTGTGAAACCTAAGTTGAAAAACCCGGGTCGCACCATTCATACTGCAGGCTAACCAGGCACGGGAATTACCCCACCAGAAGTCCCGAGTCTTAATCCCGGGTGTTTAGACCTGGGATTTTTCACTGACAGCATTCATACTGCGCCTAAACCTGGGTCATCTGGGCTTGCCCTGGCAACAGCCCGGATTTTTAGTGCAGTATGAATGGGGTATAACTTACTAGCCCCCTAGTACTCTTCCTCTCCTTTTCTTTGCACATCACCAAACGATGTTCAGAGATTGTGACTCAACTAAACAGCACTTGTACTTGCAGTATACTACAAAAGACTGCTGTCCAAGATTTTTTTTTTTTTTTATGGCTTTGCACTCGGCGCACTTACTTTATATAATGAAAGACGAACCAATCAGACACTGTAGACATATACCAGGCATTCAATCTCCTGTTTTACAGCCAATTGAGTGAGAGTTGTCTGAATGAATCAATTACAGAGCCCACAATACGGACTGAATTAAAACAAATTAATGCAGGTTGTATACATCAGACAGATATATTCCTATTTAACATTAGTGAAGAGCTTTTTTGTTGTATACATTTATCAAACAACATCATTGCTCCATGAGAAGTTTCTCTCCTCCCTGAGCACACCTTAGGACACATGCAATAGATGCCAGATGTTTTATAGTTCTCAGGCACAGAGGCATATATATATATATATAAAGAAACATTATTTAATCAATGTAAACTATGTAAATAAGTTTCAGACACTCCTTTGTAGATCTTATCCGCTCACACTCATTTTGAAAAAAATATAAAGCCTGAACCAAAAGTAGCTTTCTTAAACACAATGCGTCATGCTAAAAGGTCTCAATTGTGATAAGAATACATTCCAACATATCGCCAACTGTGGGGCTTGTAATGTTCATGTTGTTGCTACCAATAAATATTGTCCGATGCGATTCCAATGTACAAAGGTTTAATAGCAAAAGATAGCAGGAAAAAAGCAAGCCATGATGATGTATAAAAAGATATAACATTTTACAGGAAAATATAAACCGAACACATTACATTGCGCAAGCGCTCCCTGGGCCCAGGTCTAGATTCAGTCTTGTAGTCTGCAGTCAGGAAGAGACTGATAAGGTGGGGGGCAGCTCACTCCAACAGCTGAGCACATGTTGTGCCTGAGGGAACCACTATATGCGATCCCTATTGACACCGGATTTCAGCTAGTAAAATATAGATTAATATGAGACCAAACTCCACACATTTCTGTGGACCTGAGCCATAGTTACCTTTAATGTAAATTTATATTTGCTTTAAGTTTTACTAATAAACTGATGTGAGTTGGAACTTTAATAAATGACTACTATCTACAAGTGTAAGTGTGTGTTATTAATCCATGCAATTGCATCATTATACATGGCGTACTAATTGCGATCGCAGGGTATACCAATATTAATTAATTTAGCCGACTTCATCCAATTATTTGACTTCCACAGATTAAAATGAGATTAGTTCACAAACCCTTTTCTTCCTGATAGCATATATGACCTTAGGGAATAGCAAACAGCATATGCTACACATCTATCTATCATCCTGTCTGAGCCTGTATCTCATCCACCAATCTGCTTATTGGAAGTGTGTGAATACTGGACAATCAATTAGTTTCATTTTAAAGACTGAATGGTAACACTTCAGTTGCCATGGAAAGAGACAAATATACATCAATAGATAATAGAAAAATAAACATTAAAGTAAGTATGTATATCACAGGCGCATACCATAAATTCCTACAACCAATAAAAATGTAATCCAGGGAGACATAAATAAAACAAAATACAAATCACATATATAAGTCACTTATCTTGTTGGAATGTAGCATCAAAGTTCATCATGAAAATAAAATCCGCAACTATGCTCTCCAATGGCGTGGTGGCATATAAAAGAAAAAACAGGAAAAAAAAAATAGTGTAGCCAATTAGGAACACACTATATTCCTAGATATCCTTAACATAAAAGTAGAGTGGATACTCCGTGTAAGAGCTATGGATAAAATTACACACCCCGTGCACAATTTCTCAATGATAAAACACAGATAACAGAGCTCTCACCCCTTTAGGCTGCACTTACTCCGTGGCCCTCAATCAGTACATTCGAAAGCAAACTGTGCACTTGGAAGTGATGGAGATCCTTCAGCTGTTTTTGCAAGTTCCTCTCTATGATCTCGTATTGTTGAAATGTAATTACACATAAAAAAACAGAAAAATTGCGAAATCTGTTGTGATACCTTAAAAACAATCTTTTTTTATTCTAACACATATTAAAAACTCCAAACATAACACTTTAAAAATGAATCAGCCTTCAAGATGTTAAATGTCCTGGGTTGTAAACTGACGATTAATCCTATTTTCCAGCAGGGTGAGACAAGCTGACCTTGGACCGCCCGTACGAAAAATTCACAAAAAAAAGTGCAAGACTTTTGTTTTTCCTTTTTAATCCTCCATAGTTGTCATTGCTCTGGGTAGATTCCATTTTTAGTTTAGGTAGAAACAGCTTAAACCCCCTCCCCCCTCCTGATGGTATATAAGGTAGCTCCTCCTCTTCCCCGTACATTTTACTTTCTCTAGAATAGGTAGGGCAGGTAGTGGTTTATTTGTTTTTTCTGCAGTGTAGGAACTGGTCTTGTCTAAAGTCCCAGGCAAAGCACCAGTCTGTGTTGCAAGCCGAGGTCCTGGCTTATAAACAAAAAATTTCTCTAGCGCAAAACAGAGGATGCCGCCCAACTCAAGAACAACAGGTGCTACCCCACGTTATCAATTAATTGATGAATTGTGGTGCAGCCTCTAGAAGTAAAAAAAAGTATGATTTACACATAATATAATAAGATCATACTTGCCTACTTTTAGGCTCTAATAAGATCATACTTGCCTATTATCAGGCTCTAGTCACGCCCCTCGGGAGTGGCCCCACCCCCACAACGATAATTATGTTTTGTTGTGGGGGGGGGGGGGTGGGCAAAATGACGCAATTCACCGCAAATCCGTTATTTTGCCCAGGGAATTGCGGGATGCCGGACACTGCCCTGCTCTCCTGGGAGTCCAGGAGACCAACCCAGATTTTGGGAGTCTCTCGGACATTCCGAGAGAGTTGGCAAATATGAATAAGATATACATATATAATATGCACATAATATCTATATATGTGAAAATCCTGGTATAAATACAAAATAATCATATGAACCCACACAAAAGGCCCAAATAGTCAATAAATGGTCCATAAATCTTCTCCTCCAATTGTTTTGTATAGGAGAGAACAATACAATAGTGTCATACTGTTTTCTTAAAAATATAACATCCACTGCAAAATGACACTAAAAAAGGGGATTTTCCCAGTTTGTAGAAGTCCAAAAATAACAGGTCCCTCTGTGATTGCGCTCACATGGTGGCAAAATAGCCAAACATTTGTAGTAGTATCCACTGGTGATACTATTATTCATGGTATCCTACTCTCTCCTACATCTCAGGAAAATACTCCTCTAAATCTCCTCAGCACATCTACAAGAAAAAAATATTTATATAGTACATCTACAAGAAAAAAATAGCTCAATATCTACTGGATGTTTATTTTATATAATTGTTTTACTGCACTCATTTTAAAAAACAATTGTAAAAGCACTACAATAATCACTAGCAGCATATAGTACCCCATCTGGGGTCTGTTAGAATTGCTATTTGCGCTTGCTGCTACTTCTTGACATTGAGCACTATTGCTAAGTCTACTGTCTACGAGCGCTCCCAAATGCTTTTCCATTATAGATTCCCCAAAATTAATCTCATTTAATTTATAGATTGTGTGCTTGTTTTTGATCCCTAAATGCATAACCTTACACTTATCTATGTTAAACCTGGGGCAGCACTTCTGCCTCACAGCACTGGGGTCATGAGTTCAATTCCCGACCATGACCTTATCTGTGTGGAGTTTGTATGCTCTCCCTGTGTTTGCGTGGGTTTCCTCCGGGTGCTCCGGTTTCCTCCCACACTCCAAAAACATACTAGTATGTTAATTGGCTGCTATCAAAATTGACCCTAGTCTCTCTCTGTCGCATGTGCGTGTATGTTAGGGAATTTAGACTGTAAGCGCCAATTGGGCAGGTACTGATGTGAATGAGTTCTCTGTATAGCGCTGCGGAATCAGTGGCACTATATAAATAAATGGTGATGATGATGCTGATATTCCGTTTGGCCGCTCAATCCTCCAGTTTATTTAAATCCCTTTGTAGAGAGACTACATCTTGATCTGATTTTATTACCTTACAATGTTTATTGTCATTTGCAAAAATTGAAACTTTACTCTCTAAACCATCACCAAGGTCATTAATAAATATATTGAAAAGGAGTGGCCCCAGCACGGAACCTTGAGGTACTTCACTTAAAACTTATGAAAATGTTCCATGTAAAGTGCCACCTCAAATGTATACAATTTCTTTCCATTAAATCTCAATCCACACAGTCAAATTTTAATCTTCAATCTCCATCAAAACTACAACATCACATTGTCTTAGAAAACCTAACAAGCAAGCAATTACACATTATACTTATCTTCCATTCAAATATTCTACTGTAATAATACAAAATGCCTAATCTACCATATTCTAACATCTGCAAACCAAACACAAATTAACACAAACCTATATATATATATATATATATATATATATATATATATATGCATTCAACCACCTTCCATTAAATCCATTCAAATACACTATAATCCATTTTACATACTAGCCAGTATGTAATGTAAATTGCCTTCCAGGCGACTTCACATGCACAGACCTCGTTGCATTCAACTTATAGTTTCCATCAGCTAGGAGCTGTGTGTCTTACCAGGGTCTAAGCAAGGAAGAAAGAGAGTTTCCTTCCCTCATGTAACATAATATCAAACCTTTCTTTGGGGTGGAGCCAACCTTCTACAGGAAGTTGCTCACAGCATTTGACATACAAATGGCCAACTTCTCAGGTATTCACACAGGTTTTCAAGCCTCGGCCACGAGGTGGGAGAGGAGAGTTATGTGTAAAGTCACTTTTCAATCTGGAATATAAAATAATAGATTATGTAATCTTATTCATGGAAAGCAATTCAACACTTTCATGTTCATCTAAAAGGGAATTATCTCAGAATGTTCTCAGACAGTAGGACAGTGTTAGCCTTTGTTAATCACCAGGGAGGTGCCATAAGCAGGCCTTAATGATAGAAGTAGTGAAAATCATGCTCTAGGCAGAGTTAAACCTCAAGTTGCTCTCAGTATTACATGTAGTAGGAAAACTCAATGTGCTAGAAGATTATTTCAGCCTAGAATAGATTTACCAAGGAGAATGGTCCCTTTATCAAGTAGTATTCCAGCTGTTGATAGGAAAATGTGGGCTTCCTCATGTCAGGTTTTTCTCTTGCCACAGAATTACAGAGTTATAGGGAAAAGATGCTTTGATAGTTCCTTGGACATTTTACCTGTGGTATCTCTCCCCTTGTTTCCTCTCATCACTTGCATGCTAAAAAAAAGATCCAAAAAAGAGCAGAAGTCATAGTTATTCGTCCATTCTGGCCTCACCATCCATGGTTTTGTATAGCCTTGGAGATGCTCACTGAACAGCCTTGGCCTCTGCTTCTTTGTCAGATCAACAACACCAAGGCCCAGTTCTTCATCCAAATCTAGAGAGGCTAGTCATGATGGCAAGGAGATTTACTGTAACTTGCACAGGAAAATTGAGTCTCAGAACAGATAATCAGCACACTGTTACAGGAGAAGCAGAATTTTTTTTCAGATACCTATTACAGGATTTGGAAGGAATTTATTTCATGGCATGGCTCTAAATTAAGTAGTCCAGCAGCAGCAACCATTCCAATGATCTTTGACTTCCTCATTCCTAATTGAGATGGATGATGCTGAAGGTGATTTTCCTGATAGCAATTATTTCAGCTTATACCGTTGCAGGCCATAAGCCCTTTCTCAGTGGATAAACTGGTGATTAGAGACAATCCAGAATTTCTACCTAAGGTTCTGTTTATATCCCACATTAATCAAGAAGTTGTACTGCCCTCTTTTTGTCCACAGCCAAAGAATGAAAATGAATCAAAGCTGCATTCACTGGACTTAGCGCAATTTCCATATACCTGAACAGGTTGGAGAGGTTCAGAAACACAGCGCAGGTCTTTATGACTCCAGGTGGGCCTATAAAAGGATGCTCCTTCTAAACAAGCCATCTTAAGATAGATAAGAGACGCTATTATACAGGAGTGCAAGAGTATTTGGCGTAAGGTACCAGAGATCCTGAGTCAACACAAGCAGTTGCAACATCTTAGGCAAGTAAGGGTCAAGGTTCCACAGTGGAGCTTTACAAACCAGCTGGATGATCATCTATTATACTTTCCCAAGCCATTATCATCTGGATAGCTGGATATTTCTCAGAGTGTCAGTTGGGAGATATGTTCTCAGTTCAGCCTACTACAATAGAAGGTGGGATAAACTGGATTCCCTTAAGACCATAAGACCACCAGGGTATTTCAAATGAAACAAAACTTCATGTCTGACTTGTCGATTTCTGTTGAATAAAAATACTGAATTTCAATCAAGTATTAAAAATATTTAAAAAAAAACAAAAAAAAATAAATTAATTAGAATTCTAACTATGTAGAATGACTAAATCGCCACAACAAGGTTTACTCAACATAGACATAACATTTTGAATAAAGTAGACGCATAGAGCCTGAGTCACTAAGGAGAGCAAAACAAAAAAATAGTAGTAACTTTGCACCTTGGTTAAACCATGTTACATTGGAGGGGGAGGTAAATTTAAAATGTGGTACAGCTTAATAGTTGGGATAGGACATGTCCTAGATCAACTTTAAATTTCAATGTAAAAACAAAGTTATCAAGTATTTGTGTGCTACATGATAAAATAGCCAGTATTTTTTTATGTGCAAAATAATAAACTAATTTGCACCACTTGCATTGTAACAGGGTTTGTCCAGGATCAAATTTTCTTCTTTTTTTTGCCTTGCTCTCCTTAATGACTCAGGTCCATAGTATTTCTAACCATTTTGAGGCCATCCATAATAGTGACCCTGAGGGTCTCACAGTTATTAAACAAGTTAAAGAGACTATACACAGAGGAGAAATAATTGGTCAACTTTGCAGACAGGAAGCTTTCTGGATACATCAATTGAACACTTTTCATCCAGAGGGTCTAAACAAAGCGATAGATCTAAATAGCTTTATCTAATTGGTTGGGGTACAGGTATCAACTATGTATGTTTATGTAGATTGATTTGATCTGGTTTGAGATGTATGTTTTATACTATCTGAGAGTGCACTATATATAATATATTTATCTAATGTACATTTATACAGGTGATTTATCCTTGTTTATTTTCACCATCATTATGATAATACTGACCCTAAGGGGTCTTACCAATTAGCAAAACTAAGCCCACAGACTTCTGCTATTAAAATTAAATTTGTTGACTTATCCTTATGGGCTTATCTATGGGACAAATGTATTCCAAGATCAGACAGTCATAAGCGAGAGAAAGTTATTTACACTTCATTCCTCACAATGGTCTCTCTGAGGTGAACTTTTTCGCCCTCAGCCTCTGTTCTCCAGCAAGTATGCAGCCAAGGAAGCTCATTGCGCGGGCATGAGAAATTGTGACATAGTTGGCTTGGGGCCAGGTAGTGAGATATCTGAGAGCAGGGAAGTTGCCCTCAGAGGAAGCATTATGAGACAGAGGTCTGAGCAATATTTAAAAGAAGAAAATGGAACCATCAGTAAGCCTTGCTGTGTGGGAGTGGGTTATAAAGTCAAGCTCTGGTCCTCTTTAGAGAAGGAGAGTGAAAGGGTCCATCTAGGAGATCAGAGGAGACACAAAGGGTCTGTCATAGAAAGCAGTGATCCCAGATTTATATCATTAGGCACCTACTGGATTGAGGAGCCACATCGTTATATGGTGAGGGACTGTGACAAGGTACCTCAGAGATCAGGGAATAAACAGAGTTTTATTATTCACCTCAGGAAGAGACAGAGTTTGTCAGGAGAGGATTATAACAGCACATTGTAATAAGCAGAACCAGAAGACAGTTAGAGCCAGTAACAAGGTACCAGTGTTGTGAAACCACATGGTGTGACTTTTGGAAACCTTCAATTAAAACATAGACACTTGCAATCCATCACCTCCTTTTGTGTACTCTGAACTGTCATCATCTCCCTGCCTTACAGTTTATTGTCATTTGTAAAATAAATAGGTACTTATAGTCTGCGCTCAAAGGAGTGCAGTTATAGTGATCTAAAAGTGCCACAACAAAAATAATGTGATAATAACTTTAAAATGAAGAACACTAGACAGCAACATGAAGAACACTAAAGAGAGCTCTGTTTAGTTTTCTTAATTTTACTGTTATTATTGTTATTTGATGTCCCTATGCATTTGTTTAACATAATGTTATTGTATGCCGTGCATTTTTTTATTGTATTTTGTTTGTTATATAAGTTAGACAAGTTATTCTTAAATATCGCCAGGTGCAGTGTTAAATCAGGGAAAAGAGAGGACCAGATGTCTGGGTTAAACAATTATTGTATGCGGAAAAAATACTATCAAACTTTTCATGTTTGGCCAGCAAGGACATTGTATACTAGTATCCTGGATTAGACTCCTAGGTCCCTTCTCCATTGGGGGCTAATGGTCCCTGACCACCGTGGGGGAGGGCACAGTCTTATCATTTTCCCACCTATCAGAATTTGGCTATCGCCCCTAATATGCCCACCATTAGCTCCACCACCATGGGAATATTGAAAGGGATGTAAGCTGTGTTTGGGAGTACTGAAGTGTGTTCATGGATTGGTGACTAGGAATTGCAAAGAATCGCATCTGTCTGAGGATTGTATATCTACATGTCTGTATTGCCATCTAGGTAATAAACTGCGTTTTTGTTGCAACAATCTGCCTAGGTGATTTCAAAGAACCCACTAGGACGTGCGGTTTATCAATTATTTACCTCAGGAAGAGGCAGAGTTTAATGAGGAGAGCATTCTAACAGCGCCTTGTGACAAGCTGAACCAGATGACGGTTAGACAAGATACCTCAGAGATCAGTGAGTGAACAGTGTTTTATCAACTATTTACCTCAGTTTTCAAAAATGCCACCCCTCTAGTCCTCAATTTTAACCAAATGAGCCTAAAATGTTCATAATCTGCGTCCCCCTTTAGCGTTGTACTCTGGGTGATCGGCCCCATCGCACAGCCCTAGTTACGACCCTACAAGGTACCTCAGGTATCAGTCAGTGAACACTGTTTTATCAACTAATTACTTCAGGTAGAGGACGAGTTTAACAAGGAGAGGATTATGACAGACCCTTGTGATAAGCTGTGGACAATCCAGTGTCAGGTTAGTCCTGATGCCCTGAGAGATTTTTGAGCATTGTTTGTACACTCCATTTCGGTTATTAGGACACAGAGACTGACATTTACTTTTATCGTGTCTAAAAGGAGTATTTTCATTTAATTACTCACTTCTTAATCGCGCAAGCTATCACTGACCTCAGCTTTCTAAAGAATTAGGCATTGGGATTTCCAAATTCAAATTAGATTCCAGTAAAATTAAGTATCTCGGGTTTCCATCAAAAAGAAAAGTGCACCAACATTAACCACAGATATATGTACATTACTGTCTAGGAGAGGACATTCATCAATATTTAGTTAGCGTTAACTTTAACAAACTTTGACTGAGATTGCGTGATTGAAATGTAGAACTGTATATATTTATATAGCTATTTAACTATATTCAAACTGTTTGTTATCTCTCTTATATTGATCCCTACTAGTCATCGATTTCACATTTTTATATATGTACATTTACTTGTAATTACTGCTGCCACTACTGTTTATCATATTTACAATTTAATAAATGCACCATGGTGGTCTCTGCAGCTATCTTGTGTGTGCCCAGAATTTTGTTGATAGGGCTGTATTGGTACAAGGGGTCTCCTAAGTCGCCACTGGTGGTTCCCGACTCACATCCACTCAGAACTGCTGATGAAGACTTACTGTGAATAAGAGTTGCAGTTGGCAAGAGGTGGTGAAGAGGAAGTTGTAAATGGCAGTTCGAGATTCTAGGGGGAGAATTCAAGTAGCTGGATTTATACAGAAATCACTGCTGATTTTTCCTTGCTTCTCTAAGGGGTATGAGCAGAGATTTTACTGTAGTAACAGTAAAAATGTCGCAATATTTTTACTGAGATATTTGCGGCTAGTTGAATCTCCCCCTAGGAGTGCAGCAGTTGGAAGAGGAGGAGGAGCATAGAGAATAGGAGAGGAAACGGAGTTGAGCAAGGGCTACGATGGTGATGAGAGAGACCAGCACTGTATAGGCAGAGGAGAACACCATAACAGGAGACACTATAAGCTGGAATGATGTGAGAGGTCTGAGCAGAGGAACAAAGACAGAGCAGAGGAGCAAAGAGAGAAGGAGTCTGACAAGTACCAATGTTTCTTATCTTGTTTATGTGATTGGACTGAACCATATGTGTAAATTAGATAGGGCTGTGGTGGGGAGCCCTGAAGAAAGATAATTTATACCCTTTACCTGGACTCATATAATATTATTATTATTATTATTATTTATTTATAGGGCGCCACTAGGTATCCGTAGCGCTGTACAGGGACAGACAGAAATACAGTACAGGGTGAGACATCACAGAACAGTTAACAAAAAGCACAGTAACTCGGAAGCTCAATGTACAGCTAGATGAAAGGTGAGAGCCCCCAGCGGTGAAGCTAGAGGGGCAGAAGGGCAGGAGGACCTCACGGAGGAGACAAGGAGCTGGAGAGCAGAGTTAAGGTGGTGGAGAACAGGAGGAGAGGAGGCCCTGCTCGAAGGAGCGTACAATCTAAGGGGAGGGTAGGATGGACAGAGACGCAAGGGTAGGAGGAGGAAAGGGGGAGAGCGGAGGCAAAGACGGAGGGGAGGGGGGGAGAGGAAAGTGACGAGGAGGGAGGTAGGTGGGAGACAGGAAGGAGGGCAGTTAAGTGGGGGACTGGAAGGCTATAAGGAAGAGGTGGGTTTTTAAGGCCTGTTTGAAGCTGGACAAGTTGGGTGAAGTTCTGATGGAGCGGGGGAGCTGGTTCCAGTGGAGGGGGGCAGCACGGGAGAAGTCTTGGATGCGAGCGTGGGAGGAGGTGACCAGGGGGGAAGAGAGGCGACGGTCATTGGCCGAACGCAGAGGGCGGGATGGAGTATGGATGGAGATGAGGCTGGAGATGTAGGGAGCGGTGGAGTTGGAGAGGGCCTTGAAGGTAAGTGTAAGGAGCTTGAACACGATTCTGTAGGGGAAGGGGAGCCAGTGAAGGGATTGGTAGAGGGGGGAGACAGAGGAGGAGCAGCGAGAAAGGAAAATAAGCCGAGCGGCAGCATTGAGAACGGAGCGAAGGGGGGCGAGATGAGAGCGGGGGATGCCAGTAAGGAGGAGGTTGCAGTAGTCTAAGCGGGAGATGATAAGAGAGTGGACAAGAGCTTTAGTGGCATCTTGGGAGAGGAAGGGCCGAATGCGCGCAATGTTGCGCAGCTGGAAGCGGCAAGATTTTGCA
Organism: Mixophyes australis; assembly: GCA_036250195.1. NCBI lineage: Eukaryota > Metazoa > Chordata > Amphibia > Anura > Limnodynastidae > Mixophyes > Mixophyes australis. Next base: position 348,581,327 of record JAVHZZ010000002.1, on the reverse strand, counting down.
AGTGAGTGAATGTGAGGGGCAAAGGAGAGAGAGGAGTCGAGGATGACACCGAGGCAGCGAAGTTGAGGAACAGGGGAAAGAGAGGAGTTGAGTACAGTGATAGAGAGGTCGGAAGGGCAGGGGGAATGAGTGGGAGGAAAGACAATTAGTTCGGTTTTCGCAAGATTAAGTTTGAGAAATTTAGAGGACATCCAGGAGGAGATGGCAGAGAGGCAGTCGGACACTCTGGAGAGGAGGAAGGGAGAGAGATCAGGAGAGGAAAGGTAGAGTTGGGTGTCATCCGCATAAAGGTGGTACTTGAGACCAAAGGAGCTGATGAGTTTGCCCAGGGAAGAGGTGTAAAGAGAGAACAGTAGGGGTCCGAGAACAGAGCCTTGGGGGACCCCTACTGGAAGGGAGGAGGGGGGGAGAGAGATCCAGAGGTGGTGACAGAGAAGGAACGGTCAGCAAGGTAAGAGGTGAACCAGGACAGGACGGAGCCAGAGAGGCCAAAGGATTGAAGGGTGTGGAGCAGGAGTGGGTGGTCAACGGTGTCAAAGGCCGCTGAGAGATCCAAGAGAATGAGAAGGGAGAAGTGGCCTTAGCAGATAGGAGATCATTGGAGACTGTGGCCAGGGCAGTTTCGGTGGAGTGGAGAGGGCGGAAGCCAGATTGGAGAGGGTCAAGGAGGGAGTGCTCAGAGAGGAAGGTGGAGAGGCGGCTGCAGACGAGTCTCTCAAGTATTTTGGAGGCAAAGGGGAGAAGAGAGATGGGGTGATAGTTGGAGAGAGAGGTGGGGTCAAGATTAGGTTTCTTGAGAATGGGGGAAACAAGAGCGTGTTTGAAGGAGGAGGGGAAGATACCGGTGGAGAGGGACAGATTAAAGAGGTGGGCGAGGTGGGAGCAGGTGGTGGGGGAGAGGGAGCGGAGGAGGTGGGAGGGGATGGGGTCAAGGGGACAGGTAGACGGGGGGGAGGATGAAATGAGAGAGTGGACTTCTTCGCCCGTAGTGGGGCGGAAGGAGAAGAGGGATTGGTGGCTGGGGGGAGAGGGAGGACGAGTGGGGGGGGCAGGCGGGGGAGGGGAGGAGGAGAATTCAAGTCGGATGGCCTCGATTTTAGAGGAGAAGAAGGAGGCAAAGTCAGCGGCGGTAAGGGAGGAGGGTAGAGGAATATAGGGATAATTAACTAGGGCGATTGAACTGAGTCAAATCAAGAGAAAGCTATAAAGTGTTCAGCTATTCATGCAATATTTACAAAGAAGAGATAATTTATTTGGCAAAGAGACTATTATAAGGATGTCACCGTTTGCTATGTCTGCTAAAGAAAGTCAGTGAAGAAATGGAGGAAGGGGAAAACTGACATTATTGTGAATGTTACCGAAGCCCAAAAATTCAATTGGCACAAGTGAGAGTGTGATTTAACCCGAGAATTGCCAATAAAGATATTGTAGTGAATTCTAAACTCAGAAGTTAAATGGATTGGAACATTGTCTTTTACTTCAGTCTACAAACCGCCTTATGTTGAAGCTGAAAGAAGAAAGGGCCTATTTTCAAACTACCTTATGATACAGTTGCGTAATCATATAGATATATATGTATTTGTTTCTTCGGGACTGTATTGATATTTTAAGTGTTCATAGATGTTTAAAGTGATTCAGACAGAAATCTGTATATAGATTTTTAGCAATATTTTAGTTTAGCAAGTATTGTATAAGTGGTAATAGAGGTACCTCTACTTTATAATAGGTCAAAAAGATTTGTTTTAGGTGTTATGATATCAAATGTTGTAATATGCTTTTTGTTAAGTTTATGCAATTGTATTGTTCACACTATAATAGTCTATTTTTATATAAAATTCTAAATTCAATTCAGTGTGATTACATGTTATATGTGTGCCTGTGGTCCAGAAAAGGGCTGCGGAGGGTTCCTTAGTCTCCCTCTGGTGTTGCTTAATCCAGGACACTACCCAACGAAAACCCTGGTGTGATTTGACTAAAGTGAAGGCACTGCGCTACTATTAAAGAGAGAATGTTCAGGCCACCCCGGAACAGGACACACGCACTGACACGCTTACATACACGCCCTAGCACTACAAAGAGGTGTTACACATGTGTTTTGAATTAGTCGCATCTTATGATATGTACAACCTTAAATACGGTGCGTGGATACCTGCTGTGCACATATCCATTTGTAAGGTGCATTCTTTGCACCCATCTTGTATAGACACAGCTTTTACGCTCAGTAAATAATGTATTAAAAGAGTCATGTAGCCCAAACTATAAACACATTGGGGTGTAATGAAAGTGTGTGCCTCTACTATGCTCCACTTACATGTGAACACCACTAATCCATTTCTCAAAATGCAAGGGGGCACAAGCGTCAGATACATACATTTAAAAATCTAAAAATAGTTTTTCAATTTGTGTGAAGTGTGAAAAATATTATGAGAGATGCATAAGTATGTTGCATAAGTGCTCTTGGGTGCTACGCTACAGCCGATGATCAGTGCAAAACAACTGTGAATAAAAAAAAAAAGTACAGTTCTTTGCAAAGCTGACTATGTTATGAACAGGAAAAATTGCCCGCTTACTGTGAAAAAAAAACCATTTCTCTAAATAAGAGCCGAACCGGTAATTGATGTCGGGGTTTTCTTTTACACTTTCCAGGTGCTCTCAGATAGTGTTTGGCCAGTTTCAGTTGGTGTTAAAGTGAAGCCATTGACTTTGTACTGGCTCCCTCTGGACCCCATACTCCTTCGGATAGGTGATGCTGGTTACATGTAATGGAACATTGCTTTGAAGCAGTCTGCAGTTAAAGTATTTTAAAAAATAATTAATAGTGTGTTTATAAATATTCAAACCAGTACAATGTTTATTTTGCATAGGCGTACCCTTCCATTTTAAACTATATGTTGCAGAAAAATAACCCACCCCATTGTAAACCACATATTACAGGGAAATAACATTTCATTGCAAAAGACATATTGCAGAGTCACAACTATACAAGTCATACAGGCCTGTGAGCATGTAGTCCTCATAGGTTCTGATGACTGCGGTATGGTGCAATGATATGGAGGTGACTTTAAGAGACAGTGGCCAATGGGCATATCCTTGAGATCAATTGATTACTCTTTTGAGGTAAACTACCCTTGGATAGAGTGGATAAGTGGCTTCTTAAACTCCCTTAAAGATTTTGACATTTGAACTGAAATATTCTTTTATGCTACAAATAAGGAGACTTTTCATTGGAACAATTTTATTGAGGAAGTCGATTTTTTGGACCATTTGGAACCTATAGTATTAGACATTTGGACAATTGCACATGCATCAATAAGTAACTCATATGAACAATAAAGACATTCTCCAGGGGCACACGGAGGATTTTTAAGGGGGGGTTTCCCCTCCATCCCACAAAAAAAAAGCATGTGCCCGCGCATGCGCAGCAGCTCCGTTTCGGCAGCAGAGTACTATACAGCAGCCGCGGTCCGCGGCGGTGCTGTATTTAATACAGCACCGCCGCGGACGCTTCTTTGACAGCGCCGCGGCTGCTGTATAGTACAGTGCCGCTATGCAGGGCACTTTTTTAGCGGAGGGGAGGGGTTTCTGGAGACCCAAACCCCCCCCCCCCCGTGTGCGCCCCTGTTCTCCCCCAAAAAATAGTTACAAAGTTCATGGGATATCTAGTGTTTAGGCCCCAATACTACCTCTCCTCACATTGCTATATTTAGCCTTTAGGCACAATGTCACCTCTCCTCACATTGCTCATATACAGCAAATATAGAAAAGGTGTAGCACTGTTCTTTCTCTATATACCTCCCTTGTCTTATTTGAGAACATTCCTCATCACAAAAGAACAATTATGCAGACACACAGAAAGCATAAACTACTGGTTGGCAGCTGCAGCATCACTTCAGACCTAATGGTCTTTAATACCCTAGATCTAGCAGTTATTTTGCTGTTTATTTTTTTTTAAAGAACTCTCAATAATAAAGATTATCTAATGAAAGCTGGAATTACTCAGTACGCGTAAATAGAGATTAACATTGACCTTGTCATCTAAGGGAATGACTATATCCAAACCATGCCAGGAAAATGTGCCTCATAACATTATGGAGGCACCACCACCCTTCACTGCTGAAAAGAAACACTCAGGACTGTAGAGTTTTTTAATTTGGTGCCACATGTGCACTTGTCTGTTTATTGAGAACATAATGAAGGATGATTTATCTGACCATCGCCTTCTTCTGCTGCTGGTTAATACATTGTCTGTGCTCTTTGCACCATGGATTTCGAAAACATTGCCAAGTGTGATGATTGGTTTATGCACCTCAACCCGACTATGATGTTCTGCACTGTGGAGTTCTTACAAAAAAGAAAAAAGAGCATGTCTTAAATAGGCACTCTGTGACCTGTGTTAATTCACATTGTATTAAAAAAATATCTTTATTAAACCAATTAAAATAAGTGTTCTCAATATTGTCCTGATTATTACCAGTAGCGAAATAATAAAAACAAAAATGTTTAAAGTTATAGAGCTAAAAAATGACATAAAATGGCAGCACTGCCACCAGGGCTCGCTGCGTATATTGAATAAGCAATATGATGATTTATATAGACACCAATGTTTATCTTATTTAACACCAATCTTATATGTCCTTATGCTATCTTAAATGTATTTTTATAATAAAGGAATATATATTGACAACCTCTATAATCTACAGTCAAGTCCATAAATATTGGGACATCGACACAATTCTCATATTTTGGGCTTTTGACACCACAATGGATTTGAAATGAAACAAACAAGATGTGCTTTAACTGCAGACTTTCAGCTTTAATTTGAGGGAATTTACATCCAAATCAGGTGAACAGTGTAGGAATTACAACGGTTTCTATATGTGCCTCCCACTTTTTAAGGAACCAAAAGTAATGGGACAAACTAAACAATCCTAAATCAAACTTTCACTTTTTAATACTTTGTTGCAAATCCTTTGCAGTCAATTACAGCCTGAAGTCTGGAGCGCATAGACATCACCAGACGCTATCCAAATGTCTTCAGTTCCTGCTTGTTTTTGGGGCATTTTCCCTTCAGTTTTCTCTTCATTAAGTGAAATACATGCTCAATCGGATTCAGGTCAGATGATTGACTTGGCCATTGCATAACATTCTACTTGTTAGCCTTAAAAAATTCTTTGGTAGCTTTTGCAGTATGCTTCGGGTCATTGTCCATCTGCACTGTGATGCGCCGTCTAATGAGTTCTGAAGCATTTGACTGAATATCAGCAGATAATATTGCCCGAAACACTTCAGAATTCATCCTGCTGCTTTTGTCAGCAGTCACATCATCAATAAATACAAGGGAACCAGTTCCATTGGCAGCCATACATGCCAACGCCATGACACTACCACCACCTTGCATCACTGATGAGGTGGTATGTTTTGGATCATGAGCAGTTCCTTTCTTTCTCCATACTCTTCTCTTCCCTTCTCCCTGGTACAAGTTGATCTTTGTCTTATCTGTCCATAGGATATTGTTCCAGAACTGTGATGGCTTTTTTAGATGTTGTTTGCCAAACTCTAATCTGGTCTTCCTGTTTTTGTGGCTCACAAATGGTTACATCTTGTGGTGAACCCTCTATATTCACTTTTGTGAAGTCTTCTCTTGATTGTTGACACATATACACCTACCTCCTGGAGAGTGTTATTGATTTGGCCAACTGTTGTGAAGGGGTTTTTCTTCACCAGGGAAACAATTCTTCTGTCATCCACCACAGTTGATTTCCGTGGACTTCCGGGTCTTTTGGTGTTGCTGAGCTCTCCAGTGCATTCTTTCTTTTTAAGAATGTTCCAAACAGTTGATTTGGCCACACCTAATGTTTTTGCTATCTCTCTGATGGGTTTATTTTTTTTTTCAGCCTAATGATGGCTTGCTTCACTGATCGTGACAGCTCTTTGGATCTCATCTTGAGAGTCGACAGCAACAGATTCCAAATGCAAATGTCACACCTAGAATCAACTCCAGACTCTTTACCTTCTTACTTGATGATGAAATAATGAGGGAATAGCCCACACATGTCCATGAAATAGCTTTTGAGTCAATTGTCCCATTACTTTTGGTACCTTAAAAAGTGGAATGCACATATAGAAACCGTTGTAATTCGTACACCGTTCACCTGATTTGGATGTAAATACCCTTAAATTAAAGCTGAAAGTCTGCAGTTAAAGCACATCTTGCTAGTTTCATTTCAACTCCATTGTGGTGGTGTATAGAGCCCAAAATATGAGAATTGTGTCGATGTCCCAATATTTTTGGACTTGACTGTATGTCATTGATTTATTCAATACACTTACTGTGATCGGAAAACATCAAGAAAAATGTTCATAATCATATTGATTTAGAGGCGTCCTACTATAGCAAGGGGATGTTAGAAAACGTATTGATATCTAATAAGTAAACTGATATATGTTATTCCTCTATTAAACAAATTGCCAGCTAGACAAACAACAATAGTAGTGGATAAAGGTTTGGGTACTGACTACAATTCACTGAGAAGGTGTAGTAACCGATAATGAAGAGTTTAATTCTGTCTGTACAAAACATAGCTTATTTCATAATGGCAGGCTCTACTTTAGCTATGCTAGCTGGCTATAGAAAGCACTCTTGAAGTATTATTGTGATACTTTGGAACGTCATAGAGAAATAAATATTCCCTACTCCACCTCCTCTTATATAATCTAATGCAGGCCCCCCATATTGTAAATCATTTAAGTATTGTTAGGAACAAAATAAAATTGGATATTCAATTAACACACAGCAAGGCAAATGCCGACACGCATTTTGCTTACTTGCTTTTTCTAGAAAAACTTATACACACATATCAACCCATGACAGAAAATTGTATAGTAAATGATACTTATGACTCTGAAGAGGAAATGTTCCTAAAGTGAATCCAGCAAAAAGGAAACATGAAACGAAAAAACCAAAAAATAATAATAGCATGATATTGTTTAAATACAATTTGCAAATATAATAAACTAAAATGTAATAATTCAGTGTAATTCTTCCAAAATATCTTGTAAGTAGAAATGTCTTGATGTGATCTTCCCCCTTATGTGAATAAACTTACAATATATATTCTTGTATAATAGCATAACATCAAAACCTCCACAGATTTCTTGAATACCCCTTAGGTATTGCAATTACGTGAATAATTCTTTATATCAGGTCTTTTATGAAAATATTAATCAGATTTTCCCCTTTAGGATATAATTCCAATCAAGAAATGATCTTTCCTCAAAAACAAAGTACCATAAATAGAAAATCGTAGTGGTTTTTTTTTTTTTTTAGAAACTCCAACAATTATTTATTGCACCAATAATGAAGCAAGCATGGTAAAAAAAATGAACAAGCCAATAAAGAGTACAGGACATGTAGAGGAAAGGATCACAGAGTACAAAGATCTTAACACCCAGGATTCTACTGGGCCAAAATCCACAACGAGAAGGTATTCTGCTGATAGGATAAATTGTAACTCCACATAGGCAAACTGAGGGGGTTTCCTAGTACCTGGAAACCCCCCTCCAAGCCTGAGGCACTGTATAATTAAGTTGGCTGGACCCTGTCCCCGCTTCACACGGCTCTGCTTGAAAAGGGAGAGCTGCGTGCACCTAACAGTAGTGCAGGCAGCATTGCCGATGTATATTATAGGGATAGAAAGAGTTCTAGAGCAGCCAAGCACTGTGAAATATTATAGCCATGCCCCATGCATGATGGTCACGCCAACTGGTGGCGTGGTGTGGAAACCCCCCTCTACAAATCCTGCATTTGCCCCTGCTCCACTTGATTGTAATTTTTTCCATGACGCGTTTCGACTGAGTGATCTTTTTCAAGTTAAGTCACAATCAGGTTTTTAAAATATTTATAGAGCCAGAGCTCTGGTCACATGACAATAATCCTCAAATGGAAGCCAATTTTCTATCTCTAATAAGATTCCTAGTTACAGGAAAATGTGATCAGTTTTAATAAATAACCTTGTTTAATAGGCAACCCATTTTTGAGGGAAAATCTTAAATAAAAAATTAATTGATTTACTAATGAATCGTCAATATAATTGGTCATATAGTAAACGCTATCCAAGCAGCATTTTCAAAGTACATGCTGGAGTTTTTAAATCCAGACATTAAATGCCAAGCCTCATTTTTCAGTCCTACTGGTGACACGTAGTCATAATCACAATTCGGACAAAAATTGCCAAGCCTCATTTTTGAGACTTCTGATGACACAACCGAAATCTCTTCTGCCAATACAGTTTTTCGTTATGCACTACTAAACATACTTACCGTGTCCATTTTAAAACCTTATCAAATGTCATGACTAATGAATGAAGCTGATGTTACGAGTCGTGGCAGTGTCCATAGCTCCCACGGCTCGCCTCTCCACTGCCTGGTGTCTGGCCCGACCCTTGCTGGGGCAACGGCCGGACACCAAGCCTCCCAGAGCCGTGTCCCGGCAATACAGGGCAGCCGGACGCGTGCGCGGTAAATTTAAACAGCCTGTGGGCTAATTAAACTTTTGTATTTTTTAATTAGGCAGTGCCTGGGGCTGGTTTCAGGGCAGGGCCCTGATTGACTATCTTCAGTATTTAAGGAAGGGAGGGCTTAGCCTCCCTGCAGTTATAGCGTTGCAGTCCTGTGCTGTGCTGACCTGCTCTTGGATATCTACTTGCCTGATCTGCTGTTGTGACCCTTGCCTGTACCTTGGACCCTGCCTGTTTGCCTGTGACCCGGACCTTTTGGCTTGTATTCTGGACTTCGCTGTTTTCCTGTGATCCTGACCTTTTGGCGTGTATTCGGGACTTCGCTGTTTTGCTACGGACCTTTGACCTCGGCCTGCCTCTGACCACCCGCTCCAGTCTGGGCTAGCGTCCCCGGTTCCATCTGTGCTGTGGCCATCTTGGATGAGCTTCTACTACTTTAAGCCTAAGTCCTGGGGGCATCTGAGTACCTGTGAGCACATAAAACTCTATGGGAAAGGCGGCTGCTAAAGGTGAAGATCTCTACCCTCCTGTTCCAAAAGCTCATCCTGATGGTCGTAGGCCCTAACATTATAACCGGCCTGTGAAATTACTGGAGAGGATTCTTCATGGAAGAAAACGGGACGAACCCCTCTGCAGCCCAAATCTTAGCAGGGCAGATCCAAACCATGTCCCAGATGGTCCAAGGACTATTGCATCATTTATCCGCACAAGAGGAAGCCTCTAGGACTTCGCAAGCCCAGCAAGGTCCCCTGGCACCTGCTCTAGAACCTAAATTGAACCTGCCAGACCGTTTCTCTGGGGAGAGAGCTTTATTTCGCAATTTTAAAGAAAGTTGTAAGCTTTATTTCCGGCTAAAAGCTCGTTCTTCAGGTTTGGAGAAGCAAAGGGTCGGCATTATTATATCCCTTCTTCAAGGTGACCCCTAGTCCTGGGCGTTCAGTCTGGCTCCTGCAAGTCCTTCCTTATAGTCCGTTCATTAATTTTTTTTTAATGCTTAAGGCCTGCTCTATGACGACCCAGATCGGGTGGCTCACCTTAGGGCCTTAAAAGAGGGTCGGCACTCTGCTGAGGAATACTGTGCCGAGTTCAGGCGATGGTCTACCGACATCCTACTTTACGCAGTCAACTTCGCTTAGGTCTGTCGGAACAGATCAAAGATGCTTTGGTACAGTACCCTTCTCTGACAACCTTGGAGAGTCCTATGCAGCTTGCCATCAAGATCGATAGACGGATCAAAGAGAGAAAGGCGGAGAAAGAGGCACCGTCCTGCTCATCATTTGCTTTTGTTTCTGCGTCCTTGGATACGGAAGAACCAATGCAAATAGGAGCCTACGTCTCTCTGCAGGAGAAAAAAACAGAAGACAGACCCAAGGTCTTTGCCTTTACTGTGGCATCAAAGGAAATTTTTCTCATTCCTGCCCTAACAAGTTGGGAAAAGAGTTGGCCTCGGAAATAAAGAGAAGGTTTACCTAGGTCTGCAGATTATCTCCTCTAAAAATGCAGTGTTGGTTCCCTCACACATCACTTATGGTGCTCATTCCATTGATATCTCAGCCTCCATTGATAGTGGTGCCGCTGGAAATTTTCTGGACATTGAATTCGCCAAGTCTTCTGGAATCCCCTTCAAGAGTATCAGTACAGTTATTACTGTATGTGGTCTAGATGGAGGATCACTCCTAGACGGCAAGGTCTTGTATGAAACTCCCCCGTTACGACTGACAGTTGGAACCCTTCATTCAGAAACTCTGTCTTTCTACCTTATTAATTGCCCGTCTGTACCGGTAATATTGGGGCATCCCTGGCTGCGACTTCATAACCCTGTAATTGATTGGGCACAAGAGGAAATTACCCAGTGGAGGTCCTCGTGTTCTGAAACTTGTTTGAGCTTGCCTCTTCAGATGCTACAGCCTGCTTCTGAATTACTTCCCCTTCAGTACCGTGAATTCTGGTATGTATTCTATAAAAAAGCGGCTGACACCCTGCCTCCACATCGGGATTTCGACTGTGCCATCAAATTACTTCCGGGCTCTAAATTACCAAAAGGAAGACTATGTTCACTCTCCGGTCCTGAAACCAAGGCCATGCAGGAATATGTCAAGGAGAATTTACAAAAAGGCTTTATTAGGCCAAAGTCTCCGGTGAGAGCTGGCTGTTTCATCGTCTCCACGAAGGATGGTGGACTACGTCCCTGTATCGATTTCAGAGGTCTTAACAAAATCACTATTAAAAACACCTACCCACTTACTCTCATCTCGGTTCTGTTTGACCAACTTAGAGGTGCTACCATCTTCACCAAAATTGACCTTCGCGGGACATACAATCTCATCAGCATCAGGGAAGGAGATGAGTGGAAAACAGCTTTCAATACCCATTCCGGCCTCTACAAGTATTTGATTATGCCATTCGGTCTCTGTAACGCCCCAGCAGTCTTCCAAGATCTCATTAATGAAATTCTCCAGGAATTTCTTGATCAGTTCGTGGTAGTGTACTTGGATGACATACTGATATATTCCCCTTCACTATCTCTGCACCGGCTCTATGTTCAGTAAGTACTCCATAAATTACGGGACCATCATTTGTTTGCCAAGCTTGAAAAGTGCGAATTTGAAGTTCAGAGTGTATCCTTCCTTGGATATATTATATCCTCTACCAGTTTTTCTATGGACCCAAGTAAAGTTCGAGCTATTCTAGATTGGGTTTGCCCCTTTAACCTGAAAGCTGTACAAAGGTTTTTGGGCTTCGCCAATTACTACCGAAGATTTATTCAAGGTTTTTCCGATTTGGTGGCTGCCAGTGTTGCCTTCACCAGAAAGGGGGCGGATCCTGGTAATTGGTCCTCAGAAGCTATTAATTCCTTTGAGGCCCTAAAAAAGGTGTTTATCTCCGCCCCTGCCCTAAGACATCCTAATCCTGAGCTGCCTTTCATACAGGATGCCTCTGACATTGGTGCGGGCGCTGTGCTCTCTCAAAAAGATCCTGGTAATCACTGCCTGTTTCCTAGTGCCTTCTTCTCCCGCATGGTTTCTGCTGCAGAGTCCAACTATGATGTTGGTAATTCAAAAACTCTTCGCCATCAAATGGGCTTTTGAAGAATGGCGTCACTGGCTAGAAGGAGCCATCCATGTCATCTCTGTCATCACTGACCATAAGAAACTTCAATATATTGAATCAGCAAATCGTCTGAATCCAAGGCAAGCCCATTGGTCATTGTTCTTTACCCGCTTTCATTTTGCTATCAGCTATAGACCAGGATCTAAGAACACTAAGGCTGATGCTTTATCCAAAGTTTTGCCTCACATCATGCACCAGTTCCGAAACCACTGCCAATTATACCACCTTCAATTATCCATGCCGGTTTAGCCCACTTGGGTATAGTCTTTCGCAGATTCCAAAAATTGGCTCCCTCTGAGACATCCGCAAACCGCTTATTTGTACCGGTCCACCTTCAAAAGGCTGTCCTCACTGAGGCCCAGAACGATAAAACCGCCGGACATCCCGGTATCTGTAAAACCACAGAAAATCTCTCACGCTCCATTTGGTGGACCACCAAGTCTTCAAATGTTCGAGACTTTTTATGTCCTGTAAAATCTGTCCTTCTGGTCAGCTTATGCCTTTATCTGTTCCTACAAGACCTTGGCTACAATACAATACTATCTGGGTAGTGGTTGACCTCTTCAGTAAAATGGCCCATTTCATACCTTTAACCAGACTCCCTACTGCGCGGACCTTGGCGTCACTTTTTGTCAGAACACATCTTTCTGCTCCATGGTTTACCGATGGATATTGTTTCTCTCAGTTTATAGCTCAATTCTGGAAGTCCTTCTGTGCACTCCTTGGAACAAACATCAGTCTCTCCTCGGCATACCATCCACAATCCAATGGACAAACTGAAAGGGTTAACCAATCCTTGGAACAATTTTTAAGTTTTTACTCTTCTTAATTCCACAATAACTGGTCAGCTTGTTACCATGGGCCAAGTTCGCATACAACAACTCTTGCCATTCCTCCACTTGTACCTCTCCGTTCTATTGCAATCTTGGTTACCATCCTAGATCTAACTCATTGGCTTTGCTTAACCCTTCTGGACTCCCTGGCATCCGCTCTACGGCTTCTAGTCTGAAGAACATCTGGAAGAAAGTTCACTCTGCCTTAAAGCGAGACTCATTTCACTTCAAAACATTTGCGGATCAACACTGTAGGAGCTGCTCTTTCAAAGTGGGTCAGAAGGTTTGGCTCTCCACCCGTAATATCAGGCTCAGACAACCCTGTAAAAAAATTGGTCCGAGATTCATTGGCACCCTTTCCATCATCAAGCAAGTGAATACAATTAGCTCCTCTATAGCCAACTCACCAGAGTTCACTCTTTCACACTCTGCTTTGCTTTGTATTCAGAAACCTGATATAAAGAAAAACTATTAGTAAATATAACATTATATACACTGTTAATAGGGTGGTCTGACATAAAGAAGCACTACCAGTAAACATAACACTATATGCTGTTAATATGGCTGTCTGGCATAGAGAAGCACTACCAGTAAACATAACACTATATGCTGTTAATATGGCTGTCTGGCATAGAGAAGCACTACCAGTAAACATAACACTATATGCTGTTAATAGGGCGGTCTGACGCAAAGAAGCACTACCAGTAAACATAACACTATATGCTGTCAATGGGGGGTGGAAGGGAGGGGGGATTTTGACACAATAAAAAAGCTACCACAGCCAGTACACAAATAATAATAAAAATGCCCTGGTGAGCCCTTCAAGTTCTAGTCTGACACCGTCGACATTTATTTATTTAGCACCAGCAAATTCTGTAGCACTTTAAAATTAGGAACAAACACAGTAATAAAACGATACTGGGTAATACATACATAGAGAGAGGTAAGAGGTCCCTGCTCACAAGCTTACAATCTATAGGACTCGCCAATTTCACATGAACAGGGAATGTTTGCTCTGTTCAGATCATATAGGTGAGAGCTTAGCTTTTTTTTCCTTTCTACCTTAAGTACCGCTGGTAATTGCAGTGCACACCAACTAGCTATAATACTTTCAGGTAGTATTTGGTAACATGTGGCTTTACACCTGTTGTAGAAGTCTCAGCCTATCATGTCAGTTAAAAGGACTTCTTGGAATTCCACAACAGTGGTAGAGCCAAAGTCAATAATCATAATAACCATGCAAAATAATTCAAACAATCTTAAAATGTTTAATAATAATTAGTATTTAATTATTATTAATTATTAATTAGTATTAATAATTATGAATGCATTTAATTGCTACTATAGCAATACTACTGCAGAGACAAATCTAAAATAGTCTCACTCTATACACACAGACACACGGACACACTTACTTACATGTCATTTTGTAAGATTTTTATGTGTCAGATGATGTTGTAAAACAATTAGAAGAAAGATGTTAAGTGACAGTTATTGACAAAGCCAGATGTTAGTGTCAGGTGTCAGCATCAGGTGTTATCTGAATTAAAAAATTGGATTGTCTCTGATAATTGACAAAGTTAGGTGTCAAATTAAAATGAAAATAGGTAAATTTGCTAATGATTCCTTAGTTCAAATCCATGTGAAATGGAAATTAAGTCCTCATCAAAAATGCCTAGGCTCTTTACCAAAATGTCATAAGCTTCAGGGACTTATTCAATCTTCAGAAATTATTACAACCCATGCTATGACTCTCTTGAGAAGTTTGGTGTATGACAGTGGTGGGCAACAGGTGGCCCTAGGGCTGCATGCAACCTCTGAGCCTTCACTTGTGGCTCCAAGCTCTTGCTTTATTGTCAAATGTGTTTCCTATAGCTTGTAACACTTGTTTAAAATGCCTGTGGATCTGTTATTACTGATTGGTGTCTCTGTCTTTGATTAAATGTATAGTTTTAACTTATCACTGAGCTTAAGGGTAATGTTTGGCCTTCTGAAGGTTAGAGGAGCAGCAGCAAATTGCCCTGAAGTAGTTGAAACAAATCCTCATACAACCACCTCTATGTGGCCCACACAGAGTGCCATAGGACCTCAGTGAAGGGAATCCAACCACCTCCTTGCATCGCCAGATGAATATTATAATAGACCAGATATGTACTTTTTGTGCCTCTCTTCCAAGTGATCATACTTTCAATAATGTGCACTTCACTCTGTGATTTTTTTTTTTTCACCATCAATCTATGACTTGACAAAAGAGCACTGTGCTTCTTCAAAAACTAAATGTCTGTGTGCCTAATAGAGTCCTGTATTGAAGCAATCATTTCATTAATTTCATTCAAAACCACTGAATAAAATCCTGCAATAGGTTTGATATAGTTATTATGCACAATAAATTGCATTGCGTGAAAAGCTGTAAAACATTATATCTTATCGGTTAAAAAATTAGCTGTTTCAATGCACGGAGAAATGATAAGTAAAAAAATTAATGTTAAACATATATGTATTTGGTGCTGTTACATCTGCCTTTAATCCACTTTGAACACTGAAGTATTTGGATTGCAAACTATAATGAAATGTTAAATAATAATGATAATAATAAAAGATGGTTGAACTTTTGTCAACCCCATGATGATGTAAAATCCTAACATTTGTTTGTTGGCTATCTAGTTATAAGTTTTGGCTTGTTTGGTATTCTTGGGCAGAGTGAAATAATTCTGACAAAATTGCTAAATGTGTGGCCTAACTTTATGCACTGGTATAGGTATAGTATACTTGCTTTTCTTGGATAGCTTGGCATTAGCTGCTTGGCAGATAAGAAAGTTTATATATTACCGACTGAAGCGGTAATAAAACTAAACACAGTACTCAATGTATGTGTATATATATATATATATATATATATATATATATATATATATATATAAAATGACATGACCACCATGTTGTACAACCATATATAATGACCACCATATTATACATACATAGAGTACAGACGCATGTACGTTGATTGACTTTCAGCGTTCTCAACATCGCCACCTGGTGTTATTGATGTCGATTTCTGAAATGAAAGATGTTAAATGCCGCCGAAGTTTGTGTGTGCTCCAGATGTGAATTGACTCTGAGTTAGCTTTTAGTATGACTAAAACCGGCTAGGACAAGCAGCAAGTCTCCATTTCCCACTGCATAACGTAAAAAGGGCAGCAGCTATGCATAGCATTCCATTGCAAGTGAATCTGGAGAGAAACCTTTTAGCAATCAACGCAACAGGCAAGGAGAATGAATAGGGTGGATGGATGAGGCGATGGGGAGCGGCATGTTTGTACTTTACACCTCTTGCTTTACACCCTAGTGCCTCTGCTGTATATCAGCTAAATATTTCTTAATTACCCCATTCTTCCCAAACCCCTTCTTGTTGTTTTATAGATTAACTCAAGCTTCAAATTTCAGATTAAAATTCCTCCATCCCCAATGCAGCATTATCAACTTCTTGGAGGCTGTTTTCAAACCTTGGTTCTGAATAGCTGCGGCTCTGCATTAATTTAACCACTAAGCTAATAAGTAGGTTTCGTTTTGTTATGCTAAGCTTTATTGCTTTTCTTTTGATCAGAATAGTGTTGTTGAGCAAAGCAGCAGACAAGGCATTCTTTGATGAGGGAATTAGTGCTCTATTCTTCCTCTATTATTCATAGCACAGTGGAATATGTAAGTACCTGAGGGTGTCAAAGGAGAACAGGCTCTATTGCAAAGTGTTCGCCTTGTTTCTCTCAATGGCTGACTATGAGATGATAAACCGCTTAATACACTGCACTAATTGGATGAGAGCAAAAAGAGATGGGAATTAAGGCAATGCAAAAGGAGAGTGCTACCAGCCTTCATTCACTCTCTCCACTTTACCAGCACCGAAGGAGGCACAAGCTTTCTATAAGAAGGCTGGAGGTTTTGTGCAGAGATAAAATGAACCGGTTAGTGGATTCAAGTAATACACTAATTATTGCACAGTATAAATACCACGACTGGTTTTATTACTGGGAGGTAAACTTCTTTTGACAATGTTATGGGATTGCTGAGCAGTACTGCAAATCCTAATAAAGGATCAAAATGATAACCAGCGAGCCTGCATTGACAGCATTGAAGCCCCTGTGTGACTGTCTCTGCATAGCATTGTCCCATAGAGTTGTGAAATTAATGGAATCTTTGCACAGAGACAGCTTGAGATGTATATGTATATATATATATATATATATATATATATATATATATATTATATAGATTACTGAAATCTTGTCAAATACTCAAAAACCACCTTGTTGCTTGTTTACTTTAAATTAATCTCTCATCTGCCCATCTTAATTTATGCTAGCGCATCTAGTCTGGAAGTCTACATGGCGTTCATAGGGTATTCCTTTTATTTTTCTGCCTTTGATAAAGATTCTGAAGCAACCACCCCTCCCCCCCACCCTCCTCGAACCCTAGAACAAGTGAAATAATTTACACATAACACTCCACAGAGGCAGATTAGCTATATTGTTGTTCAGAGTTTCAAAGCTTTGGTAAAGCAAATACAGTGATTTAACCCATAAAGTGAGCTACTTGTGGGGGCTACAAAGCCCCAGGCTATGAAGCTTAGCAGTGTTGAATATTGCAGCCAATGCCCAGCAAGAGATAAACTGTACACATCCATTTTCTTAATTACAGGGATAAAAAAAACTGAATTTATGAAGTGTTTAAAAATGGAGTGATCACATGTAAGTGTCCAGCTATGATTAGAATAATGTTACAGCTATTAAACAGAGAGAGAGAGAGCCATTTATGCAGCCCACATGTGGTAATAAGCGGGGGAGGGTGAAGTATATAGTGCAAAATAATTTTATTGGATCAACAATATATACAGATTCATATGTTCTTTCCTTTGTGTGATAAACTGATAATTAGTCACTAAAAGAGACAGTTTTATGTGCAGTCTATTTCATTTTATTGTAGTGTGCTGCCCAACATGCTAGTAGTATTTTTAAAACATCAGAATAATATGTTTCAAACTATGTAAACTTATGTCCAATATGAGATAGGGCTTTGATTATTTTTAAATTACTAACTAGGACACCAAAATGACCTGGAATTTGCTCCGGCCATAAAACTCACTCCATTATTTCATTTAGCTCCTAGATAAAGTAAAACACACTCAGGTTCCAGCTTGCACTGTAAAGCTGGGTACACACTACAGGTCAACCAGCCGACATACGACAGCTCGTTCGAAAGTCGGGTCAGTGTGTGTAGTGTATGTAAATTTGTGATGCCTATACCAGTCCCACGAGGTGCGTTATCTGCACATCACTGACTTGTGTTTTGTGTACATATGTATTGCACCTGTCTGGTTGCAGACAATTACACTTGTGTAAAGCACGTGTGTTATTACCTTTTGCATATATATTGGGAACCTATTCATATTTACCCTTTATAAACTTATACCTTTATAAACTATTAAACTTATAAAGTCATATTAACCTTTATTAACTAATATTTGTAAAATACCCAGAATAAACCACACAGTGTTAATGCAACAGTTTTATTGCAAGGAAAAGCAAAAAAAAATTATTGCAGAATATGACAAGTGAAAAAATAGTATTACACTTTAAAGGTGCTAGTGGTTTGTGACAACAGTATACTCATTTCAACAAAATTTTTCTCTAGGTTTTTAATTTTTTTCTTGATGCCGCTTGGGTTTATATTCCCTTTGATTTCTTTACCTACAAAACAAGGAACTACAAATGTTTACCATTAAACTTCTATATCTGTAATCTATATCCACCACCAGAAATAGTCTCATTTGCTCACCATGCGCACTGCTCGAGATCAGTTTATGTTGTGGTCCCTCTGGCACAATCGCAATAATAGCGGCCTTAACCTCCATATATTCTGGAAAACAGGTGCCATTTTGGTTATTATAACGGTACAGGTATGTGCCCAAATCATTTAGTTGTCTCCACATGTTCACTTAAATACCTTCGTGTATAACTTCTTTCATATCTTGGTATACAGCATCAATTTGTTCTTGTTTGATAACAGGTGTTACATTAGTGGTATCAGTGGTATCTAAATTGGCCTTCTCACCGTTAATTTTTCAATCTGACAAAAAAAAATTTATGTCACAAATCAGGCGTTTGCATTGCTCCGTGTGAAACTAGAATGAAATACATAAAGTCCTTCAAACAGGTACATTACACTTGCTACTGACCTTTTTTAATGTCATAGTCGTACTGGTCCAGTACTTTTACCATCATCTCCACCTCTCTTGGGCTCATTGGCTTTGCTCTTTGCTCTTCTTTAGCATCTCCATCCCCCACCTTAACTTTTTTTTAAAAAATTGGCCCTTCCAGCACCATCTCTGACTCTGTCTCCGTCTCCATAGCTGCAACCCCCACTGACACCTTCTCACCCGCCATCTTCTCACGTTTCTTGGCGCCAGACAGGCTCCTCTGTAATTTTATACACTCAGACATGGGCATTTGTTTATGCTGTGGACCAATCAGAGATGATGCCCGCAGAGAATGAAGCATTGTGGGTGATGCCTATTCGTGTATAATGACCTTGTGTATGGAGATTTTGGGCTATAACTTTAACCCGTACAGGACCATTACATATGAAGGGATTTTATATTATGGAATAATTATTGCATTGCACTTTACAAGTTAAATGTTTTTTTTACATTTTATGTATGGTAATAAACTTCTATTAGAAAGCAGTGGTGAAATGAATACAGTTTGTGGCTTCTCTTGTTTGTGACTTCTCTTGTTTTCATAGTAAATATGATGTCCTCTTATTTTTCTCTCCTTATTTTCAAACTAAAATTGATTGTAAACATAAACTAATTTTTACCGCTGTATTATTTTTTAAAAACAGCATCTGAAGCTCATACATTTGGACCCTCCCCTCCATCTGAGCTCCATTCCTACCATCTGGGATTGACAAGCACAAATGCACCTCACACAAAGTATATAATATTCACCAGGAACTCAAGAGCAATACTCATGGATGTTTGGATAAATGCAATGTGAATGCAGAATGGAGCACAGGCACTTATTTTGCTATATTTTTTTACCAGCTATGCTCTACATTGCATTCCTCATAACATATGCATATATTACCCTAGAATTACCCATAGGTATAACGTTTGCCACCTTTTTATGTGCATCTGAAGTGCTCTCTGTTCAACTCAACACTAGGAGAACAGAAGGGTGGAACGGAGCTGAGAAAATGAGGTTACCCGTGCCTGTGTCCTTAAATTTTCCAGCTTCTCTCCAGCATTAATAGTTAACTTTGTTAGCTTCAATTTCCTGCTAATAAGTAGATAGGTTAGAAACTTGGTAGTGATAACTGGTCATGGTCTGTAAATCAATATAAAAGTTACTATAGACAAAGCCACATACTGTATGTGAATCTGTGTCTGGCTGTTGCAGGCCCAGATTAAAATGTTTTGCCCCACTTGGCTGAGATGTTTTTGTTGATCCCTTCCTAACACATTGAATATATTCTTTCAGTGATTAGATATGATGATATATACCCCAACACACCTGATACTCATACTCAGTAGAAGTACACAGGTGCATAAAATAAGGAAGTAGGAACATTAAATATGGCTTTGAATTAAAAACTTCCATAAGGAACATAAGAAAAACATGTGGTAAGAAGGAGCAGACTGTAGTCCATAAAGTCCTACCAACCGAGTCCATCGGCCTGGACCCACATCCAAGCTAATTTAATTAATTATTTAATACATTGTTATTCCTTCCAAGATCATATACATGATTTAATGTAACAAGTGACAGTAAATTTCAGATATTGTTTGCTATCCTGGTCTTGGAGTCACACAGAAGTTTAAATATATCAACTCAGTAGCTAATTAAGAAAAAATAAAAATTATATGACTCAAAATCTCAGAGCTTGGACTGTACATCTGTATCCCTGTGTAACAAAAATTTACTCTTCCTCACTCCAACGCCAGCTTCTCTATGTCGCACACAGCACTTCAGGGTAGCGGGGTTTGGATCGTGCCGATTGGCCAGCCATGCAGTCACATGATCGGGTCCATGGGGCTGGTATTTTTAAATCTCTTCCTTTTTAAACCTGCACTGACACTTGCTCAGTGTCACTGCAACTAGTTTGCTGTGCCTCTGACTCCCCTGTCATTCCTTGCTGTATTCCTGTGGATCTCCCTATGTACCGGGATCACCTGTCTGACCAAGTCTGCAGAATCTCCTAGTATACCCTTTTGCCTGAACCGTTTACCAATATAGCCTGTCTGACCTAGTTTGTGGATATCCTTGTGTACCAGTATCGCCTGTCTGACCAAGTCTGCGGAATCTCCTAGTGTACACTTTTGCCTGATATCCGTGTACCAGTCCCGGCTTGTCTGACTAAACTCTGCCTGATATCTGTGTACCAATTCCGGCTTGTCTGACTACCCTCTGCCTGATATCCGTGTACCAGTTCCGGCTTGTCTGACTACCCTCTGTCTGATATCCGTGTACCAGTTCCGGCTTGTCTGACTACTCACTGCCTGATATCCGTGTACCAGTTCCCGGCTTATCTAATTTCTCTCTGCCTGATATTCGTGTACCAGTCCCGGCTTGTCTTACTATGCTCTGCCTGAGATCTGTGTACCGGTCCCGGCTTGTCTGACTACTCTATGTCTGATGCCCGTTCATCTGTTTCATCCAACCTGTTCATACCTCCACCTGTACATTCCACTCGAGATTTCCTCCTGTGGTTCAGTCCTTGTGTTACATCCTGAGGGAGTCCAGAGGGCCTCGACCTGCGGATTCCCGGCAGCAAAGCTCATCCTGTACTTGGTGAATACCAGGGAGTTCGTTAGACTTTGCACCTCTGGTCTGCCAGCGCAAATCGGGATTGAAACAGGTAATCTGAACTTGTACCAGTTTGCACTGACCGTTAAGATGGATCCAGCGGTAGATCCCTCCCTGAAAGATCTTTTACAGCATCTACTGGGAAGAGTAGAGAAGCAAGAGGCCAATCAAGAACGCCTCATGCAGTCGCTTCAATGTCTTTCAGTTCGACTGCATTCTTTCCAAAATACCCTTACTCCACCTCTACTTTGCAGTTACGTATCCCAAACCCTTCTATGTTTGACGGGAATTTTAAACTCTGTAGAGGATTTTTAAACAAATGTGCGATAGAATTTGAATTATTGCCTGCTAATTTTCCCACCGAGAAGGCTAAGGTGGACTATATCATATCTCTTCTTTTGAGGCAGGCTCTTGCTTCACCCCTGTGGGAGAGGAATAGTCCTCTTCTATTGGATTATGCAGAGTTCCTGAAGGCTTTGAAGAGGATTTTTGACGAGTCGGGATGGATTTCTAGTGCAGCCACAGGAATCCTTCACCTACGTCAGGGATCCCAGTCCATGGAATAGTATGCCATACAATTCAGAACTATGACTTCCGAATTGCGTTAGAACAATGAGACACTTGTGGCTACCTTTTGGCAAGGGTTGGTGGATAAGATAAAGGATGAGCTGGCCTCCGGGTGCTTCCTTCTTCTATGGATGATCTTATTTCTATGTGTGTAAAGGTGGTTTTACATTTCCAGGAGAGATCACAAGAGAGAGAACGGGTCCAGCGGTCCAACCTTCATTTTACTCTTCAGTTCCAGACCTCCCCAGCACCTCTTGAAGAACTTATCTAATTAGGGTGAGCTCGACTTTCTCCCGTGGAAAGAGAAAAGATTTAAAAGCAAATTAGGCCTTTATTGTGCCCATCTTATTGGTACTTGTCCTATTCGTCCAGGAAACGATAAAGTCTAGCTAGTCAAGAAAGGGTCTTGTTAGGTTCATCTAGTCTCTCCTAAACTCTTTCCAAAAAGAAAATATTTTTTTCCCTATGCTTATTTCTTCGGGGAGACACTCTATTTCCCTATCTGCCCTTTTAGACTCTGGAGCAGCAGGGAACATCATTTCTGCTTTGGTAATTTTGGATTATTGCATTCCTACTATTCCCCTGGAACATCTGGTACGTCTCACGGTCATAGATGGCAACAAGATATCTGGGGCTTAGATTCAGTTTCAAACAATCCCACTTACACTTCAGATTGGAGCCTTGCATAAGGAGATTTCTTTATTGGTGATTCCTAGGACAATACATTCTCTAGTCCTTGGCCTTCCTTGGCTTCGCCTCCACTCGCCTACCCTGGATTGGCAATCCGTCCAAATCCTATCTTGGGGACCACAGTGCCACTCCCATTGTCTAATCAAAGTCATACCTCTCGGTTGTTCATCTGCTATGGCTTTACCACCCCAGTACCAGGGGTGTGAACAGAAGGCTACCAAACTGCCACCTCACCGCGTCTAGGATTGCAGTATTGAGCTTCTCTCTGGGAAGCCCATTCCTCGAGGTTGCATCTATCCCCTTTCTATTCCTGAGACATAGGCCATGTCGGAATATATTGAAGAAAATCTTAAGAGAGGCTTCATCAGGAATTCCACCTCCCCTGCTGGTGCCGGATTTTTTTTCGTAAGGAGAAAAAGATGGGGGCCTTCGTCTCTGCATTGATTTTCTTGATCTCAATGCAATTTCGGAGCTTTTCAACCAGATTAAAGGAGCCACCGTTTTTTCTAAATTAGACTTGAGAGGGTCGTACAACCTTATCCGCATTAAAGAAGGGGACAAATGGAAGACGGCCTTTAGCACTCACGATGGTCATTTTGAATATTTGGTGATGCCTTTTGGGTTGTGCAACGCCCTGGCTGTATTCCAAAACTTCATGAATTAAATTTTCCGGGATATCCTCTCTCAGTTTGTCGTCATTTATCTGGATGATATCTTTATCTTCTTTAGAGATCTTCCTTCCTATAGGAGACATGTTCAGATTGTCCTTACTCATCTCAGGGAACATCATCTTTTTGTTAATTAGACAAATTAGAAAAAATTTCTTTTTGAACAAGAGCAATTACCCTTCTTGGGATATATTCTCTCGGGGAATAGCCTGCAGATGAAAATTAAATTAAATGAAATTAAAAGCCATTCTGGAATGGCCACTTCCCACAGGTTTAAAGGCCATTCAACGGTTTCTTGGATTTTCTATTACAGGCAATTTATCAAGGCATATTCCACCTTTATCGCTCCCATTACTGCCCTTACCAAGAAGACTGTGAACCCTACATTCTGAGGCTCTTAACGCCTTCAACCAACTACAGGCATTTTCCTCCGCACCTATACTACAACAGCTGGATTTCCAGCTCCCTTTTTTCTGGAGGTAGATGCTTCCTCCAGGTACTGTACTATCACAACGGGGTTCTACTGGAAAACTGTATAATTGTGTTTTTTTCTCTCGCAAATTTCTTCCAGCAGAGAAAAATTATGGGATCGGGGATCAAGAATTATTAGCCATCAAACTTGCCCTCTCTGAATGGCGACATCTTTTGGAAGGAGCTTTATTTTCTGTGACCATTTATACTGACCACAAGAACCTTCTTTATCTATGTTCTGCTAAATGCCTAAATCCTTGTCAGGCCAGATGGGATTTATTCTTTTCAAGATTCAATATTAAACTCAGCTTTCAGCATGGATCAAAAAAAAAGAAGGCTGAAGCACTTTCCAGATTCATTAACTCTGACGACCAGAAATCTTCTAAGGAAATTAAACCTATTATGGACACCAACTGCATTCTAGCTTTTTCCCCTCTTGAAAGTCCCAGTTGTCCTCCTGGGAGATCATTCATTTTGCCTCATCTTCGCCCTAAGTTACTACACTAGGCTCATGCTTCCCATTTTGCAGGTCATGCTGGAGTCAAGAAGACTGTAGAACAGGGGTGGGCAAACCAGTCCTCAAGGGCCATATAACAGTTCATGTTTTTAGGATTTCTGTCTGTAGAAACAGCTGGGATAATTACTGACCCAGCCAAATAGATTAACTCAGCTGTGCATGATTAAAGAAATCCTAAAAACATGAACTGTTATATGGCCCTTGAGGACTGGTTTGCCCACCCCTGCTGTAGAACTTCTTACCCTTTATTATTGGTGGTCTTCGATGCTGAAACTAGTAAAGCACTTTGTGGCAGCTTGTTCGGTATGGGCTCAACATAAAGTTCCCGGTTCAGACCTTTTGACCCGCTGGTTCTGCTACCCATTCCTGATGTTCCTTGGTTTCAGCTTTCCATGAATTTTATCACCGATTTGCCCTCCTCCAGTTTGCATACTGTTCTTTGGGTTATTGCAGACCGGACAGCACACTTTGCACCTCTCAAGGGACTTCCATCTTCCTCACTGTTAGCAGATCTTTTTATTAAAGAGGTGTTCCGGTTCCATGGGTGTCCACTACACATCGTTTCCGATCAAGGGTCACAATTCATTTCTAAATTCTGGAGGACATTCTGTACCAAATTAGGTATCAAATTGGACTTTCGTCTGCTTATCACCTAAAGTCTAATGGATTCACCGAACGGACCAATAAAGAACTTGAAAGTTCCTTCGGATGTTTGTATCGGCTCATCAGACGGATTGGGTCGAACTCCTCTCCTGGGCAGAATTTGGCTATAATTATCATTTCCATGAGGCTATTGCGAATTTCCCCCTTTTCGTTATGTACGTCTGTCATCCGTGACCCCCAACATTTTCTCATGTTCCCATTTCATCGATACCGGTGGTTGATACTTTCACACATAGCTTCGCTCTCATTTGGGCTCAGATGAGAACCATTTTCTAGAACTCCTCCATCCACTCCAAGGGAATCTATGATAAAAGGAGGCGTGCAGTTCCTAAGTAGGCCCCTGGAGATGAGGTTTGGTTATCGACCAAGAATATCCATTTAAAAGTTCCCAGTATGTAGCTGGCACCTAGATACATTGGGCCTTTTCCCATTTCTAAGGTAATCAATCCAGTAGTAATCAATCTCCATATCCCCAATGTTTTTCATATTTCTCACTTGAAACCGGTGATTTTGAATCAGTTCTTTTACAAGATCAAGCTGAATACGAGGTTAAACAATTGTTGGATTCTTGTACATCCAGAGGTTTGGTTTAATTTCTGGTTGATTGTAAGGGGTATGGCCCGGAGCAGCGCTCCTGGGTTAAAACCTCGGATATTTACGCCCCCCGATTAGATGTCCAGAGTCCACCCCTGTGGCCGGGGGTACTGTAACAAAAACTTACCCTTCCTCGCTCCAATGCCGGCTTCTCTATGTCGCACACAGCACTTCCGGGTAGCTGGCTTTTGATCACGCCGATTGGCCAGCCATGCAGTCACATCATCGGGTACATGGGGCAGGTTTTTTTAAATCTCTTCCTATTTATACACTGACACTTGCTCAATGTCAGTGCAACTAGTTTGCTGTGCCTCTGACTCCCCTGTCATTCTTTGCTGTATTCCTGTGGCTCTTCCTGTGTACCAGTATTGCCTATCCGTCCAAGTCTGCGGAATCTCCTAGTGTACCTTTTTTCCTGGACTGTGTACCAGTATAGCTTGTCTCACCAAGTCTGCGGAATCTCCTATTGTACCATTTTGCCTGAACCGTGTATCAATATAGCCTGTCTGACCTAGTAGTGGATCTCCTTGTGAACCAGTTTTGCCTGTCTGACCAAGTCTGCGAAATCTCCTAGTGTACACTTCTGCCTGATATCCATGTACCAGTTTCGGCTTGTCTGACTACTCTCTACCTGATATCCATGTACCAGTTTCGGCTGATCTGACTACTCGCTGCCTGATATCCGTGTACCAGTTCCCGGCTTGTCTGACTACCCTCTGTCTGATATCCGTGTACCAGTTTTGGCTTGTCTGACTACTCTCTGCCTAATCCTTGCTCATTTGTTCCATCTGGTCTGTTCATACTTCCACCTGTACAGCGGTGGCTTCTTCATTCCACTCAAGACTCCCTCCTGTGAACAGGGCTGCCAAGAAGAATTCAGGGCCCGGGTACAACAAATTCATGGGGACCCCCTCATAGTCAAGTAAGCCCCAAAATATTTGGGTGTATGGTCCTGCATTCAGGGGCGTGGCTAGCCAAACGGCGGTGCAGAAATTTTGGGAGGTGTGGTCATGCATTTGGGGGCGTGGCAAACGTGCCATTGGGGCGTGGCTAACATAAAAACCACTAGGCTCTCAATTCGCCGGAGCGTCACATATGTTCAAGCACTCCTGACTTTCAGGACATCTACCACCACAGTGTAGTATACAAACAATGCAGTGTGTACACAAACAGTTCAGTCTTGGCCTACACCTTACATTGGGCACAACATTCACCAAAAATTGGTATTGACCCTACTAGAATCACAACATTTCACACACTGTGCTGCTCTCTCCTACCTGTTCTTCTCACTTTCTCCACCTGTGGCTGCTGGTTTCTTTAGTTGTGGCTTGTCCGGATCCAGAAATGTTGAAGGACCTATTTTGAAAAAAAAATGGCTACATTTAGAAAATTACAGCCAGCCCCGGCGTTAAATCAATAGCACCCACGATTAATAATTAGGCCTTCCTCCAGCCCCAACATTTAATAAATAAACCTATTTCCCTTCCTGCAAACAGCCCCAGCAATACCTATTTCCCGCAACCATCACTGCCATTAAATAATTCATAGTCACATTTAATAAATAGACCTCATTCTCCCTAAACTCACCCCAAGATTCAATAGCCCCCAAACCACCCCATCTTAAATTAATAGTCCCTACTATTAAATTGCCTCACCATCACCCTACAAACAAAATAGCGCCATTAATTAGCTGCCACCTACCTCACACACACTACATTGCAACAAGCCCCCTGTGCCATCACACACACAATACTGTTCCCCTTCATCACAACTACACTGTACCCCCTTATGCTCACACTGCGACCTCCATGCTGCTTTTCCCCCTTCTTTTTTACTTTGTGCCTCTCTCCCACTTTTTTTATTCCTCTGTTCCTCTCTCCCACTTTTTTTCCTCCTCTGTTCCTCTCTCCCACTTTTTTTTCCTCCTCTGTTCCTCTCTCCCACTTTTTTTTCCTCCTCTGTTCCTCTCTCCCACTTTTTTTCCCTCCTCTGTTCCTCTCTCCCCAATTTTTTTTTATTCCTCTGTGGCTCTCTCCTTTTTTTCCCTCCTCTGTTCCTCTCTCCCCAATTTTTTTTTATTCCTCTGTGGCTCTCTCCTTTTTTTCCTCCTCTGTTCCTCTCGCCCACTTTTTTTTCCTCTTCTGTTTCTCTGTCCCCTTTCTTTATAGTAATGTCCCTCTCTGTTTTCCTCCCCTTGCCTCTCCGTTTCTTTACTTACCTTTTGTCAACTTCTTTCTTTTCTGCTCTTCTGTCTCCTCTTCTGTCTTCTTTCTTCATGCTGGCTGCGGCGCTCCTCACTGACTGACAGGCGTGACTTGATGACGTCACGCCCGGCAGTCAGTGTGAATGGAGGAGAGGAGAGGAGGGACACGGCGCCGCGCGATCACGTGAGTATTGTTTTTTTTTTTATTATTTCTTTTTTCTTCCAGCTCCCAAGAAACCCCCGCCCCCCGCCCCCCCCCCCCCCACCCCCCGCGGAAAAAAATAAAAAAAAGTTACAAAAAAAATAGCGCAAGAGAGAAAAAAAAAAAAAAATGTAATTAGTAGCGAGGGCCCGGCTCGGGCCCCCTGGCATGGCCGGGCCTGGGTAAACTGTACCCGCTCCCCCCCCTCTCGGCGGCCCTGCCTGTGAATCAGACCTTGTGTTACATCCTGAGGCAGCCCAGAGGGTGGCATCCTGTGAGTTCTTGGCAGCGAAGCCCATCCCTCCTTGTGTGAATACCAGGGAGTCTGTTAGACTCTGCGCCTCTGGTCTGCCAGCACACAATGGGATTGATACAAGTAATCTCAAGTTGTACCACCCTGGTGGCATTTCCATAAATTTAGGTATGAGTGCTGGAAGTAGATTTAGCACTAATCTCTTGCATTAATCATATCCAGATTCTAACTAGCAACCTGTTTTATATGCATCAAGTGGCGACTAAAGCATAGTTATTCACATAGCTGTATAAGTGAAATCCACTGAAGTATAAAATATTAAACTAAACATAAACCACAGTTTCTATACTGACACATTTCTTGGCTGGCCGCAATTTCCTCAGCTATATGGACAGGACATCATTATGGACTAGATATGAGTTCATAACAACTATACAAATGGATCACCACCTCCTTGCCATACAAAACAGATACTAAGATTAGTGTATAAGAAACCAGCACTGGTTCTGAAAAAGATTATAACAGCTATAAGCACTGCTCTGCTTGCCACACAACATGGGCATAGAGACTACCACCTGAGCCCCAGAATAGTGATTGGAAAAGCATATTGGAATACTGGACTGCACTACATGCCATATAACATTGGCACAAAGATCATCTGCGCACCAGAATATTGGTTGGAGAAGCACTTTGGAGCAAGGGGAGTATTTATGTGTGAAAGCTGTATCTCACATAATGAATCTAGAAGCCAGAAATAATTGACTGCCAATGAAACCAGTATAACATAAGAAGTCAATAGATTTATTGGTCATAAATTGAGTTGGTATAAACTTTATTTGTTCAATGTATCTGATCTACAGTAACATTATTTGTACAATTTTTATAGTTTTGGACTGAATAGGTAGATAGTTTAGGATTAATAAGCTAATTTTATTTAAGACAGTTTAGTAAAATTGATGTAGACTCACTTTGGTAAGATTTTCTATTTTTAACTATAGATGCATCAGAAAGATATAGTACTTCTGTTAAACTTTTCTTCCCATGGGTAGCCCTGCGCTGGTACTTGTGTACTCTACAAGTATCTCAGCATACACAAACAGTTCAAGGCTGCCAGGTCTCGTTGGGATCAGTGGTGCACCAGAAAAAATGCTGAAATCTCACTACACTACACGATTCATTGCCCCGCAATTGCTGACTAGGTTATGAGCACTGGTGTTGGCAGCACTTTTGGAGAAGGGGAACTTTGTTATTTATGAATTTGTTTAAAACATTTTTTTTAACTACAAGGTCCATGCTCATTCATGGTCAGCATATTTTACATTTAAAAATGTGCTTTGCACCCTACTCTATATTAACCCCTAGATCTTAAACAAATTGCCATTTTGCAATGAATTACCTACATATTTCTGCCCCTTACATTATATGTACCCCCTGGTAACAAGGTAATAAAAATGCTTTCTGCTCGGCTGCTGAATAGTAAACCTTTTATTTTTTTGTACATTATATTATAGTATATTTGAACTGATTTGACTGCTAGGCTCCTGAACTGTCTCTCTATTCACTTAAATGAAATTCTGAACAACAAAATGCTCTTAAACGATTGTGAACATTTTTCTTCGGGTATGTGCATGAAAAATAAGAACTGCTTAATTTTTCATGTTTCCGGCTGCAGCGTTTCTAAAATGAGCATAAAAAAAAGACATTGTGGACTTAACCTAAAATATACTGTGACTCAACTGCTACAACCCAAATCCTGTTTGATAAATGGATGACATTGGTTTACCTCCTTTATCATAAACTAGTGCAATGGTTGCAGTACCCTATATAAGTATGTTTCCCTGACAATTTAATGATAATCAAAATATATTTATCGAAACATCACTATGCTATTATAAAATGAATGCAGTGTCCAGAGAAAAAGGGGAAAAGGATTTACAATTAAGGGGGCCCACAAACCTGCACAGCACCAAAATCAATGGTATATGTCTATAAATGGCAGTGTCACAAGGATGGTCATTCTTTATTGACTTTTATGTTTTATTATTCTTAGGTACAAATTTGACTTCAATTTTACTGACAATTTACTATTGGTGGAAAACCCTGACCAGCTGAGGTGGTTTGCTCCTTGTATAATTTGTCAATGCAGCATCTGCCAGTGTAGAAATACTGCAATGACAATTGCTGCCCCAAGTAGTACAGATTAAATCCTTCCCTACTATGTAGAACAAATCATGCCCAGTCCTTATTAAAGACATTATTGAGTTTGTGAGAATATCTGTTGAGATAATGACTTAATTTGCTGAGCACAAAGCTCTAGGAAATTGGTGAGGTATTCACAGATGGACCAAAGCAGAAGGCTATCTGCTCTGTGTTGTCTGATTGTCTCTCCATAGTCTGTGGGATTTCTCCCAGATTGTTAGCAAGCAGTGGATGAGGTTTGCTTAAGGTTGTGGGTCAGGATCCCCTTGCATTGTACAAGATATTAGGTCCAAATTGGGGTTCCATTCATTAATAATGACCACAATAAGATTAAATCATTCTGGAAAATCTCATAACACCCTCTAAATACGCTCCAGTGATTCTTTCTAAACCCCAAACATTCAGATCTGGATGGAGAAGAAAATTGGTTTCTTTTGGGTTTAATGCCCCCTTTTAAAAGACACCTTCAGAGTTTTTCATGCATGATATGTGAAATGTTTAAAATAGATGTACTGGAAATCCAGGGGTCTCCAACTTGTGATATTTCTTGGGAATATTAAGCATAGGAATTAGTTGTGTCCAGCTGGTGAAAGTTAAAGAATAGACTCTGGCTTGTTTGGATCCTTAGAATGACAAGGGATTAAGGGTTTGTAAAACAACGCTGGGAGCTTTCATTGGTCTGTAAAACTTGTAATCCTTGCAGGTAATTTCACGCAGTTTGCCTCTGCTCCATGAAAGGGTCAATTTGGGAAGAAAAAAAAATACTTAGAAAAAAAAAAGCTGCTTTCATTAACAGTAATACTAAGACTGATACTGCAACTGGGATCAGGCTGAGACAGAAAAACTGATATTGACAAAAAGATCTTCCCTAAAGTTTTGTATTATTTAAAGTAAAACCCAGGCTGATCAGAGGAGCAGCATGGGTCCACAGAGAGCAAAACAAAATGAAGATATCTGGTGGATGGTGTAAGTTGCAATCAATACCATGGACTTCATTTAGATTCATAGGAGAACAAGATTACCTTCAATATATCACTTTGCGATTGGAAAACAATCGAAAATACATCAACTCCCTGTGATGATTGCTTTAGATGGTGGAAGAGTTCTGGGAAGGAATAAAGATTAAAAATAAGCGTTTTCTATTCTCTCAACCATCAGAACAATGATCACAAAGTTTCAGGTTAATAGCTATGCCTAGTAAGTGAAATCTATTGATTGACTCATATTAATATGGTTTAGTATTTCAGCTCACTCATTGCATGTAATGATTGGTGTTGCCTGGAGAATTTTTTTAAGATCTATTTTACAAAACACAATAAATGTTTCACTGGGTTTTCTACTATTTTTTACCCAATTTCATTATAGCCACTCAGTTTTGTATAGTATTAGGAAGTGTTACACACCTCTATTAACCCGGATTTATACTGCTTAATGTGGATCTGTCATTCCAGCATACTCCGAGCTGGTGTCTTTAAAAGTAAGGATTTGTCTAGTTCAGGAATATGGATTTGGAACCCACAAAAAGGTGGTCGCCATGAAAACTGCTGCTAAGGAAAACATTGTGTTGCCCATAGCGACTGATGTTTGTGTTCCTTTTCAAAACTGCACTAAGAAATTAAAGAATCTGATTGATTGTTATGGGACTGTGATGACATTGTTTTCAAATACATATAATATATTTGCTGGACATAGTTTTATGCTATCTCTATGTACAGGCTAGAGCTTTTAGACTACCTCACTTTTGCCTGCTGTGTGTCATACTTTTATAGCTACCTGTCAAGTTGCGCCACTAAGGCACAGATAGTTGCTTGCCAAAACCAGGCTCATCGGTTGCTACGCCTACATGGTCAGCTTCAAGTGATTGGCTGGAGTGTTCACAGTGGCACCGCCCATGCACCAAGTTGTGCATGCTTGTATTTCAATGAAGGGCACTATTTGCCTATTCATAACTCCAGGGTGCATGCTGTGTGGTGCCCATGAACCTTAAGGTTCCTGGGTATGAGATTCTGATTTACACTTATTCTTACTATTATTTATAATGACAATATTCTGTTGGTGTCTTACTTTGCCTGTTGTGTGCCTGTCCAGACCTTGGATTTGGGCTCGTTTTCTCTTTTGGGATGCTGGTTTGTCTTGACCTTGACATTGGTATTAGATTCTGATTTGGCCCTGCATCTACTAGTCTGTCACAGTACAAGTCTTGGTGTAGACCTAGCCTCTTTTCATGCTTATTTTATCTGTGTGGTTTCTGGTCTGGTACCCTGTATCCGTTGGCGACAAAACACCATGTATAAATCTTGGGGGCAACTGAGGACTGGTAGCACAACTTGCTTTAAATAGAATGGGGCTGCTAACCAGGTTACTAGTGTTTATCGTTTATCAACAAGGAGTGGGCCCAGACGTAACAATATCCTTTGCAGCAAAGCCACACCCCCATCAATGGTACAATAAGTGGATTAGCATACTCTGATAAAATTGACAATAGGTCTTTGGGAAGATTTAAGGGGATTATGGAATAGAGACAAAAGAAAATGGCAGCCTGCTGAATGCTAGGTTCTGCCGGCACACTTCAAAAAACCTTGAGAGAAACTATAAAATCCCTGTAAAATAAATGTTTTTATATATTCATCTACTAATATTTACATTACTAACGGAAATAAGGGTTGATTGGCTTGCCTTTTATCTGGTGTAGTTAATTTGTTGTCAAAAGCATAAAATTACTTTTGTAATTGCCTACACATTCCTCTTTCTCCTAAAATCACAGGTATCATGTTTGTTTCTAAAGTACCTCTAAACCTAAAATACAAGGAAGCAAAAACCATTTTGTGGTCCATGAAAATTCACTTTCCTGCCTAATTTGAGAAAGTTGGGAGGTATATTTTTGGGTGGGTCAACTGAAGAAATCTTTAGAAAACTTAAGTAAATATTTTAAATATTTTATGTTATCAACATTAAGGAATACATTTATTAAGCTGCTATTTTCCAGCGGGTTTAAAGAGTGGAGATGTTGCCTACAGCAATCAGTCAGATAGTTTATAAATACGAGTGGGATCTGCTATCCCATACTGCCTGTCTACTTTGAAGCAAGCATGGACTGCAATATAATAGTGAATATATGGACAGAATTGAAAATGACACCCAAAAAATGTTCGTGTAGTATAGGCACAGCAGTATTAAAGTATTCCACTATGCATGCATACAAATATACATATATATATTTATTTTTTTCTTACCTTTTTCAGTCATATTAATCATCATCATCATTTCATCATCATCATTTATTTATATAGCGCCACTAATTCCGCAGCGCTGTACAGAGAACTCATTCACATCTGTCCCTACTCCATTGGAGCTTACAGTCTAAATTCCCTAACATACACACACAGACATACAGACACAGAGAATAAGAGACTAGGGTCAGTTTTGCAGCCAATTAACCTACTAGTATGTTTTGGGGAGAAACCGGAGCAACTGGAGGAAACCCACGACAAACAGTGTATCTATCTATCTATCTAATTTCCTACCTATCTATCTAATTTCCTACCTTTTCTTCTGCCTCTTCCCCTTTTTCCCCTTCCCTTATCCTTATCCTCCATTCCTCCATCTCTCCCCCGTGTCTCTCTGTCTGTCTACCCCACCCCTTAGATTGTACGCTCCTTTGAGCAGGGTATTCTCTCCTCCTGTCTTCACCACTGTTAACTCTGCTCTCCAGCTACTTAGCCCTCCTCCTTGAGGACCCTCCTCCGCCAGTCCCCTCTCGCTCCCTCCTCTCCCATTGGGGGTCTCCCTGTCATCCGTGCCTTCCATCTTGGACTCCGTCATTGGCGGACCTTCCCCTCTCCCCTCCCCCGCCCTCTCTAGCTGTGCTTTGAGCTCACTGAGTTACTGTGCTTATTGTTTACTGTACTGTGCTGTCTCACCTCGTATTTTAATTTTGTTTGTCCCTGTACGGCGCTAGGGACACATAGTGGCGCTCTATAAATAAAAATTATTAATAATAATAATATCTATGTGCGGTTAATTCCTACTGTAGCAACATGCTGCACTGAAAGGTAGAAGTGATATAACCATGTGTGTAGTCAAGTTGGACAGTGATCCTGATCAGAGGCGGAACTAGGGATCTGTCGGCCCTGGTGCAGGTAGGCGGGGGGGAGGGTACCTGGGCCTCTGACCCTCTGCATCTGCCATTTAGTGGGCCCCATTATCTCCATGGCCCAGGTGCATTGCACCTGCTGCACCAAGGGTAGTTCTCCCACTCATCCTAATGCTCAATGCTTTCTACAAGTTGTTCCTGATTGGCCTATTGTGTGGTTCGTTTAAAATGAAATAATATACCTCCACTCTCTAAGACCTTATAAGGCTATGAAGCTAGAGGGTGAGTTTTCCATGTAATATATGACTAGTTTGTAACATAGTGAACACAAATTTGTGAATTAGATTTTGCATTAATAAGTGGGTTGGTTTATTAAAGTAACTTTAAATAAGTTGTTAGAACTAAATTATGTAATATGTTTAAACAATAAAAAAAATAATGTATTTTAATGATTATAATTTGGGGTACAGAAGGTCATTGACCATTAAAGAAGCCATCTATAAATAAATGTGAAATGTATTATTACATTTGATAAGTGTAAATAAAATATATTTCTCACTTCATGATTACATAGATTCAGAACTGATCAGTCTGAAAGTGCCAAAGATATATAGGATGATGTTGTCACTACTGTAAAAAATAAGGTTATTTGATCTTACCAGGGCCACACACTGAGTGCTTTTATATATTTCAGGGAACTCAAAAGTGACTGATATTATCCCTAGGAGTACCGCCCCTGGGGAGGTCAGGAGACAATGATGAGACGGGAGGTTTGAAAAAAGAGCCCATGTAATCCTGGAGTGAGCTCAAATGTAGAGAGAATAATTCAATATACTCCAATGAGGAACATGGATGCCGAGAAAATAGAGATCCTTCTCATAGACAGAAGTGTGAACTCAATTAGTCTAACTATCCATTCTTAATGGAGACCTGGTAAGCTGATGGGGAAGCAAGCAGTGTCTGAGTGGAGTCCAAATCTTAGGCTAGGTACACACTATTGCGTTTTCAGCCGATTATCAAGCCAGTCAGATGATAATCTACTGATTGACCTGATATCACAGTAGTGTGTACCCTGGAATGATGTACGATTATCGTTCCAGAGCACATAAAATCGTTGACCGAGATTTTCAAACTGACAAGGTCAATGATGGAACAATACACACTGCATACACACTGCATACACACTGCAGAATTGGAATGAGAATTTGGCTGACTATGCTGTCACTCCGTCACGCCATCCTTGAGAGGTACTGGGGATCCTTGATGGCTCCAGCCATTAGCGTCAGCCAGTAACTTTGTGAAAGGCAAAGCTGGAAAAACCCCTCACCCCCTGCCTCCTCCAATCAAGAATCTTGCGCTTGGCCCTTATAACCTTTTTCCTAATAACTGTATCTGTGGATAGGATGTGTTTTCCAGGGAGTTGTGTGTTCACATCCGGCCCTGCGCTGTGCACTGTACTTTCCTTTACAAGAGTCACAGCTGATCTGCCCACGATAACTCCAGTTCAAGTTGGTTGTGTTAGGTTGCACTGGAGGCGTTGTTCAGCCTTCCCCTCACTCTTCTCTCTGGCAGCTTTGTGTGTCCTTCCCTCACTGAGCAGGGACTGGAGAATGTTTACCCTGCACGGTGCGAGCACACTACCACACTATCCCAAATACTAGGAAGCCGAGTCAAGGGCACCCACTGATTGGATCCATGCTGAGTAATTGACACCAAGGTATTGACTGGCTGAAGACTCGCACCACCCTCCTTCTGCTTTCTTTATTCTCTATCTTAAAAGTCTACATTCAGGAGATGACACATGTCCTGTCACAACTACCTATCTTTCTCTTCTTACTTTCAGGGTTTTTCATCTCCCTTCATGATCTCTCTCTCTTCCACTTGACCATGGTCTCTTACTGTCTCATTCCTCAATATTTCAGTTAATAGTCTCAATCTCATTTCCTCTGTCAGTTGCTGTATTAAATACTGTGTCACCCTCCTTTCCTCTTCTCTGTTTACCGATGGTTATGACAGACGAAGAGCACAGATCAGAGATAAATTTTGTATAGTGTGTACACATGAATCGGCAGACTAATTGGAACTTCAGTCATTCATAAAATAATTAGAGATAACAAATTGATTAGCGATTTTACCAATGACAGGGAAAGTCCTGATCAGCATGCCAATTCATGTGTACACATTATACCTGTTGTACACGATTACCTTCAGATCTGTCCTCTTCATCTGTCATAACCATTGGGTGAGGATTCAGAAATCTTGGTATGTTCTAGCCTGGTCAATGACAGACACCTTGATACCAATGAAAATACAATTGTAATTAATGTGTAATGTGAGCACTGGGCATACTTTTTTGGAGTTGCCATGACTTGTGTGTGTAGGGAGGCATCTCATTAGTGCTTTTCTACCATGGGGCTGGACACGTCTGATTGGACTGACAGGGAGCTGTGATAGCTGAGCTGCTGTGAGGACAGGACAAAGATAGTCGTGGGGTGAGTGCATACACACTGCAGAATTGGAACGACATTGTTCCATCATTGAACAAGATTTTTAGTTCAGTTTAAAATTCTCGTTCAATGATACAATGGGCTTTAGAACGATAATGGTACTTAGTTCCAGGGTACACACTATTGTGATATCGGGTCAACTGGTCGTTTATCATCTGATTAGCCCGATCGGCTGAAAACACAGTAGTGTGTACCCAGCCTAAAATTTCATAATAACCATTTGTCTGGTGGCTGACACGAGATGTATGTGATATTTGAAGTGCCATTGAGAGACACACCAGGCAGAGATCCAAGGAGAGTACTAGCGAGAGCTAAGCAAAGTTGTGGAGGTATTGGGCCTGATTCATGTCCAGGAGCAACTTGTGTTTTAAAAAAGAGCACAGAACTTGAGTGTAGTTCTGACCGTATTCAAATCAAAAATGCATTTTGATTTGAATCTGGATGTAAGTACACTCTGCCTAAATGGTACTTGCCTTATGTAGACTGACAGCACAGACTGCAGTATTCGCACAAGCGTATATGCTATATAAGGTCATCATCAACATCATAATCATTTATTTATATAGTGTCACTAATTCCACAGCGCTGTACAGAGTACTCCCTTACAGTCTAATTCCCTAACATACACAGGCAGACTAAGGTCAATTTTGATTGCAGCCAATTAACCTACTAAGGTCACATCAGTGTGCACACAAAAAATATGATATTATTTTCTAAAATAAATAACCAACTATTAACAGTATAAACATTAATTTAAATATGGATTTTCAATTTTTTTTACATATTTTTTTTTTACATTCAATACCTAAATCAAGATGCTTTCAATATGTACTGTACATATAATACATTTTTATACTTTACACTTAAACTAAGTGTACTTATTTGAATCGGTCTCATCCGCATCAGAATACTCTTGGAACACCATTATTATACATTGCCTGTGCTAGTCTGGCCTCTCTCTCCCTCTTTTCACCCCTCAAGTCATAGACTGTCTTAAGTGTCATTTACATTTGGACATGAATTGCGTGTAACTGCGCTCATTGATACAAGGTCTGTTTCTGAGCATGCACAGAGCTATTTCACGAAAGAGATACGGTATACAGATGAGCGAACGCCTGAATATGAATCGGGCCTATTCAGTGAATTTATAGGCATGCTTGACCTGATAGTGCACCTATCTGAAACTGTTAAATCAGCCAATCTATGTGTAGAGTTGTGATGACAGATACCCCAATTCCATGAACGAGAGAAGGAGCAATTGTACTGTTAGTATGATATATATGTCCAGACGGAGAGAGGCATTAGCAGAACTTTACAGGGAAATGTAAGTGATCTAATAGTGGACAGATCGGAAAGGAAAGTTGCTCCAAGGGACAGTACAGTGGACAAGAATGAGGGTGGTCAAGGCATGAAGCTCTTGTGATAAAATTGCTGTTTAGTAAAGTGTGTTTTGCTTGGGACATGGTTTCAGAGGCTGGCTGACAAATTAGAGCCTGGGGGGCGAGACTCGGCTCAGCAGTCTATTAGGAACACTTTAAAGTAAAAAAAAAAAAGCAGGTAGCCCAGCGTCCCAGTCTAAGGTAGCTGGCTATGGGACTGACCCGGGGATGTGTGGGGGGAAGGGGGGGGTGGGCAGATGCCTCCCTGCCCCCCAGCCCAGCCAGCCCCTGGATGGTCTGATGCCCATGTTTATACCAACTATAATGTGAACTGTATTGATGCACTCTCCATTATCAACCTGTTTCCAAACTTCAATATTCAGAGCCCATTTTCTACATTTGCGCCCATAAAACACTGGGGTGTCAAAACATCTGAGCTAGCCCACAGGTATCTTGTGTAGAAGGTGGGTGAACTGTTACAGAAGGACAAAGTGATGGAGTCGAGCTATGCAGCCACATCACTGAACCTGCGAAAAGGAGGTGACACTAATAACAAATGGGTAATAGTTTGTTTTTTTTACTAAGAAAACAGATTTTTCAGTATTTTACCACTATCTGGTGGAGTACATGTTAAAATGCCTACAAGTATGTATCTGAAAGTATTGTTATAGGAAGTGGGTAAGTATAATATTTGGCTGCAGGTGAGGAAGTCACAGGAAACTAGCAGACCATGAGCCATATGAAACCCTAATATAATTAGGCCTGATTCATTCCAACTAAGGGCCTGATGTAGAGTAGGGTGCAATTTACACTGTTACATTGCATCCTGTAATTTAATACCGTGATCCTGCAATCCATGCGACTTAGAATAATATACAAATTGCACAAACAGGATACGCTTAAGTGTATCAGTCACAGCGGCCTTGTAAAGCAGATAAATAAATATATTTAATGTAAGAAAAAAAAATTGTGCACTAGGGTTGGTTAAGCTGTTTGGCTTCGGGTGCACACCATTTTTTAAAAATATAATTATTTTTTATTATTGTTTGAATAGTGCATGGCCTGTTGCACCAGGAGAAAAAGATACGTCTCCTATAGACCTATCTGTGGCTGCTTTCAGCCCAGCATAGCATGTAAAGAGCGTGAAACACTCGTTTACATTGCTATGCCTACTAGCTTCACCGTTCCACCTCTCTATACGCAGAGAGGTGCAAGAGGAAGATCCGTCTCTGTCAGAGTGCAACTGTGTCGAACTGCTTTTTGCGTTAATCAGTTGGACTTGCGTCCAGCTCTACATGAGGTCCTAAGCTGGCAAATATAACAAGTTCCTCCAAGAGAGCATAAGTGCCTTGTGTGATAGAATCCCTACATGATGGCGGAAATTATTAGTAATTTATTAATAACTAATTGTCATGATGGGAACATTTCTGCTAAATGGGGCCGATTCAATTCTGCGACGTTATTCTAGAAATAATGAGGCCTGAGCACAATTACCTTTACTACGGTAATAGTGCACAGTATTACCATTAGTACGGTAATTTTAACACTGATTTTTGCTCGCAGCCCTCAGGGAGCCATGAGCACAAATCTGGGTTAAAATTACCATATTAACAGTAAGACTATTAGCACCGCGTTTTTCCAAGACTAACGTAGCTGAATTGAATCGGCACCTATGACACAAATATTTACAATGTAAGTACACTTTTTGCCATGTTTGAACAATATTAACATATAGCATTATAGTTTTCTCATTATGATATTGATTTGTCCACACTGCACTTTCAAGATAATTTAACTGTCGCACTAAATGTTTTAGCACTCCTAATGATTAACACTGTGTATACTTGTCTATGCCAGGCACTTATTTTTATTTAAGTAACAAAACTTAAAAAGATGAATATTGTGAAGCTGGCATTACATTTTAAAAGTTTGTTTTGCTTCATAACACTTGGAGATAGTTTGTTATTTTCGATATTTCTTAGCTTGTGCGACTAAATTAGACCCTATTGATTTTTTTTCTGCAAACAATAAGAATACTTAAAAATAAACTGAACAAGAAATATAACTGATTGCCGAAAGACACAAACTAGACATTCGAACTGCAATAAGCTCAACAGCTCTGGGACTGTCAGGATAGACAGTGATATATTTGAAAGGAACATTGTTTAAAGAACATAATGCACCAATATAATTTAGCTGTAACAGATATGACATTTTGTGCAGGTTTTCATGTACATTACTCTATGTCCAAAATGTTTGTATTTGTATATGACAAGTATTTCTGTCACACAATTGTCTGCCTTTTTTGAGAAATATTGGCCACATATGAGCAGATTTTTTGGTGCCAAATCGTCTAGCTTGCTCAGTTTGAACAACTAGAACACAATCAGAATTATTATGAGATTGATTTGAGCATAAATCTAATTTTCTGGTTATATGTAAGGCCAATTTAAGGAAAGGACCCTGCAAATTAGAAATTTTTATAGGCAGCACGGTGACTTAGCGGTTAGCACTTCTGCCTTACAGCACTGGGGTCATAAGTTCGATTCGTGACCTTGACCCTGTGTGGAGTTTGTGGACCTCATTTAGAGTCGGACTCAAAGTCCATTTTAGGCGCAGCGAACAAAAAAACACTATCACGCATGTGCAGCAAGCGCCATATCCGCCTGCATCTTGGCGCAATTGACACTTGCGACAACGTGCGGCTCACTCCGAGAGAAAGGGTGGAACGCGGAATTGTGAAGGCGTGACCCTGTAAGTAAATCCTAGACGCAGTGAGGCGCAGACACAACACACGTCAAAAAAGGGCTAAAACTGTGGTAGAAATTAGGTGGCGCAAGCAGTTAGCTAGCTGCAGGAAGTGCTCGCAAGCTTGGTAGGGTATTACGAGTGGGACGAGACTGGGGTTGCTTGCCACTCGTAATACCCTACCAAGCTGCGGCACACTCCCACTCCTACACTTCATAGACGGACTTTACATCCAATATTAAATGAGGTCCTGTATGTTCTCCCTGTGTTTGCTTGGGTTTCCTCCAGGTGCTCCGGGTTCTTCCCACACTAGGGGCCTGATTCATTAGTGATCTTATCTGCCATTTTTTGCTTATCTTAAGCAAATCCACTCTGTGCATGCTCAGAAAAGGGAGATAAGAAGCAAAATCCA
Organism: Mixophyes australis; assembly: GCA_036250195.1. Lineage (NCBI taxonomy): Eukaryota > Metazoa > Chordata > Amphibia > Anura > Limnodynastidae > Mixophyes > Mixophyes australis. Next base: position 348,539,843 of record JAVHZZ010000002.1, on the reverse strand, counting down.
CTGCGTAAGTGAAGAATTTCTTAAGTTAAGATGAAAATCCATCTTAACTTCACTCTTATCTCCCTGTTTCTTCTTAAAAATAAGCATCTTAACTTTTGCACAAGATAAGATCACTAATGAATCAGGTCCTAGGTTCTTCCCACACTAGGTTAATTGGCTGCTATTAAATTGACTTTAGTTTCTCTCGGTCATTATTGGCCGTTATGTGAGAACTGATTCAATCATAGACATCTGTTAAAACACATGCAGTAGGTTAGTATGATAATCAATGTACTTTTATAATAAACAGTATAACCATGATAGATGTATTTTTTATTTACAATTAAAAAAAAAAATCTGGTTTGTCTAGTTAGCCAGACATGTGGCTATTTTGTCAGCTTGGCCAATCTAGACACAATTGGCCCTAAAATTGTCATTTGTGTGTGGCCTCAATGACTGCCTGGGTATTAATAGTACCCGGCTTAAATGATTTTGAGTACAGTCATCTGCTGACCGCATTAATGGGGTTTTATGCAATCAAGTAATTTGTTCTCCCAAAACTATCACCTAGATAAATAATCAGATTGAACACAAATCAGGATGTTTGGTGGTCAGGTTTAATGTCTAGATCTTATTATGTTGCCAGCTTCTCATTGCTTTTTCATGATAAATAAGTGCCTGCCCTGCAAGATAGGTCTTCCACTGACAGATCCTGGAGCAAGGAGGTGTAACCATAACAGGTACACTTTAAATAGTTCTGCTCTCCCAAAGCTCACAATAGCAAATTTCCTATAATAATATCATGCAACATGCAAATGTGTAGGGTAATGTATACTCAACTTGAAATAAAAATAATATCAGTATATCAATATAAGTCACTGAAAGCCAAGTGCTTTATACTGGTTACAGGTCTCTGGATGAATTCAGTTTCCATTAAAGTATGCAGTCAGCATTAATGAAGTCAATATGTGCCTGCCATTGTGATTGTGAAAAATATTTGTAAGTTATATATTAATCTACCAGTTATTATTGTAGGGATTAAGTTAGAATTCTGACTGTCAATGTCATTACAAAGCATCTAAATAACAGGCAAGTGCAAATAATAGAAACAAATTATATGTATAGGAAACACATTAAAATATAATAAACAATATGAGACCTTAGAGTGTATAAATATCAAAGGGTTCTAATGCTGAATATTGAAGTCATGATGTCACCTCTTTGTGATTATAGCATTAATATTTACATTATATTATAGGACTATTATTAATGTTATCCTTGATGATGATGATTATTATTATTATTCTACCATATATTTTATATTATTTACACATCAGACTAATCTCGTTTACAAGAGTAACAGTATAGCATCCAGAGAGTTAGTGTGGTAAAGTGCAATGCCCCTGAAATGTAATATACAATAACGCTAAACACAGGTTGTCACCTCCAAATGCTAACACGTGATGCTTAATCATTCCACTCACATACGTCATCATTCAATATAAAGCTTCATTTTGCAAAAATATGCATGCAAAAGGCTTCAGGGTTTGTTAAACATATAGTTGTTTTTTTTATGCTTTTTTATTCTGAGTGGCTCACTTTCCCATCGGAGAGCTCGGAAAAGTGGAGACAATGAAACAACATTACACAGGTACGGTAGCATTGATTTAAAGGTCTGAGAAACCTCTACAGTTAATAAGTTAAATAAAGGGTTTTTACATAAATATTTTGCTCGGAACCGTGTGGTATCTACAACACAGATAGAATTCTACAATTTGACAAACGTTTACAACACTACACTGAGTGCAATTCTTTTATAACATTTCAAATATACAAAGTTCTTTTCCTTTTTTTTTTTAATAACAATGTTATGTACATAATCAGTAATCACAGTTTAGTGACTTAAACAGTCCATAAATCTGACAGTTCGTTTCCCTTTGGTTTGGTATGAAAAAAACCTTGGTTGGTGTATGATAAACAAAATAATACAATAGAGAATATACAGCTCTTTTAAGTGCACTGACTATATAATTAAACTAAATGTATTTACGCATCAATTTTACTGCGTGGAGCAGAATTTTAAGTCCTGTATAAGTTAACTTTAGTTCTACCAAAAGGATAGAGTCTCTCTAAGCATTTCTGGCAGATGAAGAGATAGAAAAACATGAGATCTGAACGGGGTGTAAGCATTTTGGGAATGTCATATCTTAGGAACAAAATTTATGCATTGCCAAAAGAAGAAAAAAATGAATTGGCTTTTTTTTTCTTGCTTAAATACACCAATTTGCGCATACTATGATGTCATGTTGAAATGTGCAGGGAATTAGCAGTTGATGATGTACAGTACCAAGGTCTACTGCTCAGGAGCTGCATAATGTTTTTACACTCATTATTACTGTAATAGCGCATGACAAGTCGCGAAACAAGGATGCTGTATTATTCTTCGAGTAGGGCACGCAAAGTCCAATAGTCACTGGTCCACGTTAGTTTTGCTTCCTTTTCATTTGGTCTTGGTGGGATACTTGGGGAGGTGCTCTCGGCTTAGCATACCTCTTTCCCTGTGCTGTTCCCGGGGATTATGTTGAGCTGTGTGAGTTGTGCTGCGTGCTCTTTGGCTTTTAGCCTGAGAGCTGCTATGCTAGACGCACGTCTGTCTGCTGCTGCTGTTGCTGGGTCTGATAACCCACTGGATTGCACTGCGCTTTCCATGCTGGGACTGGGTTGTCTAAGAAGAGCAGCGGCAGTGGAAGCACTAGTTAGAGGAGCCATGGTGGAGAACAGTCTGCAAGGCAAATACACAATTGTGGTCAGAGATAGGCAATTTATCCCATAAGCGTTTAACAATATGCCCTTTTTGTACATGTACTATTAATTTGTGCGCTTCAAAATGACGCATATCATTAAAACACTTCTGTAACACTTCACAAACTGTAACAAGCACAGGACTCTGGCAACATTTTACTGATTGTAGCAGAGATTTGCAGATAGTCTTGGGCCTGATTTTGAGTTGGGAGCAAATAAAATGAGCAATTTTGCACCTGGACAAACCATGTTGCAAGGCAATTGACTTGCTTTTGCACACAAGGAAAATAACGGCTCTTTTTTCATCTAGCACACAAATACTTGATAGCTTTATTTTTAGACTGATATTTAAAGTTGACTTATGATGTGCCTCCCCCTCTATTGCAACATGGTTTTGCCCAGGTGCAAATTTGCTCCTTTTCTTTGATGTGCTCCTATCTCAAAATCAGGCCCCATGACTCCCCACCTTCTCCACCTTCTGGTGAACTACAAATCTTAGAGCATTTGGGTACTTTTAGTTAAACAACAGCTATAGAGTTAGTATATTTATGTTTATTGGCTACATTTCCCTAGTAAAGTCAATGACACCTGTCATTGTCATTACAAAGGCTCTAGTTCCTTCCAAGTTATGCAAAAGAGAATGATCTGCTTTCAACCAGGCCATGCTGAAACGTAAAATACATGTTATGGTGTTCTATTATAACTTCAAGTACATTACAATAGAATATATTTCAGTACAATTACACTTTAAATATTATACGAGACGTCCAAAGAATACTGATATGGTAGAGTAGCCATTACGAATGTACAGTTTTATAGGTCATCTATATCTGAAAACTTGCTTTGTACACGACACAGAGCTTAACAACAGTCTCTAAGCACTGGTGGCCTTTTCTAGTAATAGTTATATATATTTTTTTGTCTAGCAGCTGAATGTCAAATATCCATCAGCAGTCTAGCATCCCAGTTGAATGACAGAAGAGCAATTATACTTTGGATGTTTTACTGCTTTCCCCACAGAAGCCACCAAACTACAGGTGACAGGCCTAGGAGACACACGGAGATTTATAGACTCTCTATTAGCCATGGTTGTGATCATCAGCTTCCTTGCTGTGATATTTGAAAACTCTTGGATCTGCTACTGAGAGATACAAGTCTGTAGCACCGTGAGCAAAGCAATGACAGCACTAGACAGACGTAAAGGAGATTTGCACATTACACTGTTGCAAGTCAGAGGGAACACGCAATCCTCACATGAGCTATGAAAATGTCGAGGGAGAAACATGCACACACGAAAACGTAACACTTTATGAAGACAACAACAAGGTGACCTCCCCAGATGTTAAGTGGATTGGTGTCTAATTAGCTAGTGAAGCTTTTCCAGTAATACTAGGTGGGGAATGCCTATGTGAGAATCTGTTCATTCAGCAGACTTTTGGAATAATTCCAATTATGTAATGTCAGATGAGCACAGCTAATTGGGATTTATGTCATAACACTTTAATCTAGAGTCCATATATACATTTTGCTACGATTGTTTGATAAGAATTCCCAATCAGTTAGTAATATTTTATTTGAAGCAAGCTCTTAGAGAGAACGTCCAGCCAGAAGGCGGCTAACCATTTTTATTGGTTTAAATTGACTTTTACAACATAAGGTGTCATAGAAACTCATCTGTGTTATAACAATAATGAAGAACAAGATGACGGATACATGCAGCCTAACTGTTGACAGTCGTGTGGGGTGCATTGTATGCCACAACATATACAGTATAAGCTGACAACCTATGTGTCTCCAACTATTGTAGAACTACAAGTCCCAGCGTGGGCGACAAGCCTCTAGCTGTTAGATGATGGCTTAGTCTCGCAGCTCCACATTACTGGAATCTCTCACAAATCACAAAAGCCAGAAAGCTAATTGTAGTTGTGAGAAAGTTCTGCACCATTGCGGGCCAGAATGAAACCACAAATCCAGATAGCTGTAAATTTATAAAAAGGTCCAGCCCAGGAAAGAGATTACCAGATTTGCACTTTTTTTGTGCTTTGCCTAAGAACCATTTATTTTAAAACCTACTAAATTTGGAATTGTATTAAATAAAGGAGAACAGGGCGTGTGACGACATTGAACACCCACAGAACCACTAATCATGACGTCATTAATGTTCCTATACATATGATAATTGTATTTGTATCACAACCAAGAACAATTGTGTCATACTCTACAAAGGTGAAATATTACCTGCCAAACGCAGGGCTGATGAAGGCTGGGTGCCGAAATACAGCTGCCCCTAGGAAGGTGCTTAGTCCTAGTGGGGTCCCACTCGGTGGTAATGATGTAGAGCCTGGTGGAGGAGGTAGACTGGGAAAGGCGGCAGCTGCCGCGGCAGCAGCGGCAGTCCATGCTGAGTCCAAGGCATGATGGTGGGGAGGAAATGGACTGGCAT